>JAGDQP010050432.1:0-14247 GCA_022664845.1 Lepisma saccharinum | reverse complement strand
GAATACTAGTAAAAAAAATTAGATTTTTAAAAGGTGTTTTTTTTTTTGTTGTTGTTGTTGTTGTTGTTGAGAAAATGACGTCCAAACATGGCGACTTAATGAATTTTTCAGCTTTTCATGACGCTGTAACTTGAGACGTAATGATCAGAAACGCAAATCCTTTACGGTTTTAACAGACCTTATAGAGGTGATTGTGATGGTGGAAGTAAATGGTCATATGCCCCATGGGTACCGAAATTTTTTTATCCAAACTTAGAAAAAATATATCTCAAAAGTTGGCAGCAATGCGAGTTAATCACGCAATTCCTATTGGAGCGATAGGGAAATTTTCACCCTCCACTGAAGCACACTACTTTGTTTTCTTCCTACCATTCAGCTTAAGCTACTAAATACATTAGTTTCTCCATAACAAACTTTTAAATTTGCCCTAATTTTTGCTTTTTCGAATAATTCCGTTCTAAGGCCGGTCATTTTGAAAGGCTATAAATTGAAGAAAAAATTTTTGGGGGTAAAAGGAAAAAATATGGGTCTAATAATTTTGAATGTAGATCCCATAAAGAAAATATGAGTGAAATCTGAGACAATCGTGTGGACCACCTTGGACGATTTGAAATGGAATAAGTCATATTCTTATGTTCTAACTACAGGAAATGAAAAAAACAGCAATGTAAAAATACAATATATATAATGCAATAAATTCTAACATAGAGATTGAAAACGCACAATTTTGACGGTAAATAAATGTCCGGAATAAGAAGCGTCATTAAGCCTTTGTTGTCCACGAACTAACTGCCACTGAAGGTATGAACTTACCATTGAAAGCCATCATGTAAGCTGCGTATCCTACTCTTCATGGATTCAAGGGTATCTCCCGCTTATACTTAAATTATTCGAAGTTATACACTGTAACGGAACGAACACAAGCCATCAAACTCTTAATTTGTGTGAAAAGTCAAAAAGGTGCACCGGAAAGTTTATGTACCCAGCCCCTAGAGGTTACGTGATTTCAGGTCTACAATTGGAAGGTCATCTGTCCTGCTGTCAGCAGTATTGAAGTTTTCCAGCGTATATTTGAATTTTATTTAAGTCTTTTAGGCAACTTTGGCTCACGCCGCCACTGTAGATTTGAGTTTCACTAGGTGAATGCCAGTATGGTACCTAAACAAAGACCCCATCCTACATACGGAAGTGATATCATTAATTATATGGACAGAGGTCTAAGCCAGTCCCATGTCTTAAAGATGACATCTCCCGACGATCATTTTTCCTGGAAAGTAATGGGGAAGGCTGAAGCCAGGGTTAGTTTCACGTTTGCATGGTGAAACTAACGACACCTCAGTCCGCATACCGCTTCAGTGCAGATTCGGTCTGTGACGGTCTTACGCAACAACTGCCTGTATGGTCCAGAACTGTGAAGTAAATAAATACGGTAAACTTTGTTACTGGACTAAGAAGCGATCCCAGATCCCATTACAAAGTATATACTCTACAGCAGATTTATTATCAACACGACCACTAACTTTGGTACATTTGTTGAAATAATTCTTTTCTGGTGGTCCCGAAAGCCAGTACATTTTACGATGTAGGGATTTTAATCACGGAATGTTTCTGTAAATCGTACAATATGAAAAGTTTTCTTCTCTCTCAAGCTGCATGTGAGAGTGAATTGTTATCAACGTCCTAAACGAGCTGTTGAGCTTCTAAGGACGGGATCTACAGTTTTTGGTAAAGTGGGGTCTGAACCACTCCGTTCAATTGACCCCGGCGGGATTTAAACCCGTGACCACGCGCACAGAAAGCGAGCACTTTAACCTCTAACCCCGAGGTCCAAAAAAAAAAAAAAAGTTGCATGTGTCAGTGATGACCCGCACATATGGAGTTTAGTTCGTTATGAATTAAAAGCACATGTGCATGGAAAAGAGGTCCCTAATTAGAAATTCTTCATCATCACTCCTTTCTATCCGTCTTTCATTTCTTGGTCGCGACGAAGCCTTTCGCAAACCGTAGTCACTATTCTATGTATGTATGTTTGAAGTGCCCATCCAATAATGTAACTTTTTTCTCAGTCTTATTTTATCATTGTTCGGATTGTATAATAATAATAATGAAATCGCTATATTTCGATCTCCATGATGTCTTCCGCAAGTAGGAAGAGTGAAACAGAAAACACATGTATACAGAATAATGAGCGAAGCGATAGTGTTACCACATAGTGGCCGACACATCAAGTTTGGAACAATTGACCACAACGCATTACGTTCAAGTTTCGTGACGGGATTCTGTTAAGGTTATACATTAAAATGGCTATACAACGAGGGAATGGACAGGAAGTTAAGGAATTAAAAAGTTATTGAAGGTTTAGACTAGGCGCTCAAACCGTGAAAGAAAGCTCACTTTCACAGTCGGTGTATTGAGATGTTGGTCATAGGAGACTGAATGTGGATTGCAGCAACATGGAAAGACATATCAAAACTGGTGTTACGCCACTGAGTGTGTAAAGAGGCTGGAGTTTCACACACTCAGTCGCGTGTGATGGGACGAAAGTAGCGATGGTTGTTAACTCGAATGTTCAAGGATCCGTCTGTTTCTTCACATGAAAGCCATCACATAATCTGCAGGTTAGGATGTAAATTACGTGATGAGGGTGGAGGGTCATACATCTGGGTCTCTTACATATGTGGACACCAGTTGCGGGTGGCAGGAGCGAGGATTCGCATGCACTAAGATGTTTCTACGATAAGGGAAGGATACAGAAAAACTAAATCTCGGCTTTGTGGGAATATTGATCTTGTGTCTGAATCAGATTGGAGAATGTGGAAATGACATCACTGCAGTTTTAGAAGCCGAGCTTTATCTTTGCTCTCAAGTCCTGAATTGATATGTAAATGTTGCATGTATTATAGAAACGCTCTTTAACTGAAGAAATTGTATTTACCCTTCCACACTGAAACTGAATGTAAGATTGCTTTCAATATCAAAGTCAGAACTTACCTGACTCCAATGCATCAAGAAGCTCCTGAATAAGGTTTCCCTTTGCCTGCAATACAGGTTCCACATTCGTTCTGGTACAGGTTGGCGTATCATTTGGATCCAAATATTTTTTTGGAAGATCATTCGGGGTTGGAGTTGGGGTTGGTGTTGCTTCCACCTTGAAAAAAAAAATATAATAAATTAAATCAAATCTCATCTGAATCATTTAACATACAGATTAAAGGAAACTTGTAGATGATGAAGTACCTGGAAAGATAGTCCTGTAAGGCTAAACCCAAGATCGGGACGGGCGTAAGCCATAGTGCTGTTACCGGCCATACACTTCATTTTTATCTTTTTAGCTAAACCCGAGATACAGCGAACAACTCCCAAGAGTTGTCAAGTTTTATACCTAACAAGGAAAATATTTTAGCCGTGTGAACTAGACTTTTGTGGAAATGGGTTCCCTGACTATTTTCGGGTCGGTAATTATCTTGGTGATTCTCACGCCTTTCGGAAATTCATTGTTTGCTCGCTATGCCCTGCTAACCGTGTCAGTTCGAGCCTGAAATACAAGAAATATGTAGACTGTTGTTGGTGTGTTACCCTGCACCCCACAATTGTCATATCGCTTTAATATAACCTCATTTGAAAAGTAAAAGAACGTATCTTCTGGAATATATAACGCATTGTCCCATCGCAATCACTTCCATGAAAAAAATTCAGGAAAGGAATATGTACACTGGAAAAATATATATTGATGTGCAAACGTGCAAGATAGCTGGCAACATTGATTCTTGTCAACGATTGATCAAGGTTTCTGCAAATAATTGATTACATAAATATACTCCGAAGTTTTCTGTCAGAGATTACAGGAAATAAGAAAGAATTAGTTAGACTAATTCAAAATTACACAAAAATTTATACCTTCTAAGTCCTATATGAGGTTGTCTACTGAATGTCAATTTTCAAATTTCAGGTTTTTTCCAGGTCTATTTTTCTACTTTTTCCAGGTCATGAATTTATATTATTTTCTTCTTGCAAACAAAAAATATGTTTATCAAGTAAAAGACGCATATACCAAGCACACCATATTCTATTTCTTTTAAATCATTATAGAGCACGAGAGTAGAAGGTAGAATATTTCCTACCAAAAGACAGTTCAGAAAATTGTGCCGTAACAAACAAACAGATAGTACCACCTTAATACATAATTCATATTTTTAAAGAAAATTTCAACGAAAAATTATTTCAGATCCAAAATTAACGAAATAAAATTTACCTTTCTACATGTTTAGTTGAAACTAACCAATACTCTTTAGTGAAACTAACAAAGCATCAACCAGAAAGAAGAAATATAGCTGACATCAGCTCGGGTACCCTCACCTGTACTCACGAGAAGCCTGCGAGTTACAGAGTTTCTTACCAAAAATAATTACTTTAAGTGCCTCATTCTGTGACAAATTTAAATTTTGTACAGAGTGAAATTAATAAAGTGAAAATTTAAATTAAAAATCCAGGTTTCTGCTCGAATTCCAGGTCAGTAGATACCCTGTTATATTTCAAGGCCCCCCCTCATAATTATGGTATGAATATAATCCTTAAAATAGGAACTTCACAAACACAATAGAAAAGCCGCAAACGTTTCGCAAGAGTTTTCACATGGTAGGAGAGAAAATGGATAGATCGGACTGGTACGGAACTTGTGCTAAGGATATATATAAAAACATTACTAACACCTGGTTGAAGTGAATAGGTGGAAAATATGTGTCACGAATGTGCTTTTTATTCGGTTTGAAAAGATAAAATATCTCTGTGGCATGTGATGGAAGTTAATGCAAGCTCGTTATGCAATGACTTGGAAGTTTACTAATACCAATGATTTTGACGCTATCACAACAAAATGTTTTTCATATCAATTCTCACTGAAGTTCAACTCTGAATATCAAACTAGTTTCTAACCAATCCGCACAAACAGGATGAAAGCTTGCTGTATAAATTACAAGTAATTAAAATGTCATAAGGCGATCATCATGTAAAGGGAACTAAATAGCTTAATAGAAGAATGAATGGCGGTCCCTTATGCCTCTGGCAGGTAGCGCCCTTATGCTTCTTTCGCGTAAGCCTGACACATACCAGAATTTTTCACTGGCAAGTACTACAATCCTGCCACAATTATTTTACTCCCTCACTCAATCCAATTATTATTGGTGGTTTTATAAACAATTTTTAAGGTAGAAATTCAAATTATTATTATTTTCATTTATCATCACAAAAGGGCCTTGAAACATGTGTAGATTGGGGGAATTGTCCTTACTTCTTGCACTGTTCATTTATTGTGTAACTTTACGTATTACCAGCTCATTTGGTGTTTCTTTTTCTTTTTTGGTACTGTAATTTTTACTTAGTGTAACTTGGAGTTTTGTGTGTTATCAACAGTGAACGTAGGCAATCAAAGCGATCACTCCCCTCAACAAGTATCGGTGTCACGAAGATTTGCACATCAATATAATTTTCGACGTGTTCTACTTTCTTTTCTGGATTGTTTCCACAAATCTGATTGCGAGGAGACAAAATATTATATATTCGGAATGTAAGATCCATTATCTTCCGAATTTAGTCTCCCAAATCGGTGTGCGTTTAAATTGCCCTGAAGAACCCAAGCAGAATTTTCAAGCTTGTATACGAACGTAATGCGTCATTGATTCTAATGCGCACCCCAATTTTAGGAACCAAATTCTGTTGGAAAATGGTGCGCATTCGAATCGAGTAAAGTTGGTACGATATTCAATGAAAACTTAATCTTAAAAGAAAATTCTTGCGCAATTTGCGCCAAATTTCCTTCTTTCTTTTCTTTTCTTTTTTTTAAATTTAATGTTTGTGGTATTTTGGAATGGAATATGCCCGGTTACTTCGCTTGTGAAGTTAAGTTTTAAAACGCAAAGACGAAGCAAACCTGCGTATTCAGCGAATTTCAAATTTTAAAGTACCACATACTGTTTATTTACATAATGTTCTTCATTTGATCCATCACCTAATAAGTTACAACATTTTTCGCTTGTAGTCAGGCAGTCAAGTAGCAAGTGTATATGCTTTACGTATTAATACCATAAAAATCCAATTTTGTTAAAAAACAATTCGCTCATAAACCAATAGAACAGTGTCATAAGGAGCTATATCCCAAATATTATTCTGATATTTGCATAAATAAGCAAGATATAAAATATTTCATTATCCTCCATAAGAATAACATTGGACAACATACTGTGTTTAGAACTTTTATTTCTTGGGAACCAGTTGATGTAGGATACAAATTCAAAATACTAAATGTTTTTTTAAGCTCTTCCCATCCAACGGTGTAATCGTAAATTAGATAATTAAATAATTAGTGGAAAAAATGAAAACTCCATTTTGGGGGGAGAAAAGTGCCCCATAACCCCACTTCTGGCTGGGTAATGCTACTTTTCATGTCTGTACCAAATTTTATCAACATCGGATGTTTCGCTCAAAAGTTATCGTGTTAACGGACACACACATACAAATGGTTCGAATATTCGGTTTTCCGGATAGTCAAAGTTCTAAACATGAAAGGCTTTTTGTATGTAAAGGGATAGCTTTAAGCACAGAGAAGCTGCTTAAAGATTAAAGCGTAATTAAGAATTTCGGCCGTGATTTGGGGTCAAAAATACTCCACTGAGTATCGTCTCATAGACTGAAAATAGCTGGGTTGCTAAATCGTGATCGCTAATTTTAAATCTGAAGACAATTTCAGTATAATATTTTCACTTAGACGCTCGGCTGGGTTGCAGACAGACTAATAAACGAAACAAAATTCAACCCCCCCCCTTTTTTTCTGAGGTGAGGGGACTAAAGAGACTAATAACATTGTTGATAAGGTTCTTGTGTTAATACATTTAGGGAAGACAAACGACTGAGTCCCAGAGGTTGCTGTTCAGTAACAGGGTACAATAAGTGGAGGAAAAAATAAAACCTCGCTACAAGCCTCCTGTACTTGCTGGCAGAGATGGAGAGATAAATGAAAAACAATTTTTAATTCTGGAAATCAGAGACATGGATACTGGGTGCTCCAATCAAAGCCAAAATAAAGTTAAGAGAATTCCAATGATTTCGGGCGAAAATGACTTGTCTGCATGTTTCGACGAGCATTCAGTCAAGGCAACTAGCCCCGAAGTAGTTCTTCGTTTCTCCAACATATAGTGACGTAATATCAACAACGTTTATACCGGGCTTCAATTCAAATTTGCCGCGGTTTTGTCTTCCTCCTGTAAAATTCAAAATCATACGTACATTATTTTACTACTACCTAATAAACAGCGACTTTTCCAGGTACCTGTAACTGTGCAAAATTACGGAAATTGCCTCTAACTAAATCATGCCTAAAATACGCTTTAGTCAAGACCTTTTTTCATATAATTTTGTGTATTAAACAACGGGAATTTTGCCTAACATCCAAACTCTAGCCATAAGGGTCATTGTGAAGTCCTTAAGGACAACGTTCTTCAGCAAAATATACAATCCACAAAGATTATGAAGAGAAAGAATAGAAGAAAATGTAGCCTAAGCATCTGATATAAATTTTCCACACAGTGGAAATATAAGCATATCACCCCCGTAAAGTCTATTTCACAATATCAACATGAAAAGACTTACCTGAATAGGAGTGCGACTAATTTCTGTTGATGGTGACCTTGGATCGAGATTCAAAACACGATGTCTTGGTGTGCTGAGTGTATCAGTTGTCACTTTGGGCGGCTGTGGCTCAGTTGCTTCTAGGACATCCTTCAAAGCGTGACTGCTGAAGTTACCCATCTCTAATTAAGAAGATATGAATATACTATATAGAAAAGTACAAACAGAATTTTATGATTCATTGAGTATATAAAACAAAGACGGCGTAGTGAAATAATAAAAGAAATACCCAATCCCGTACATAAATATTATTAACTTTTGTTATGACACACAGTAGCAACAATTGCCTCTTATTAATAGTGCTTACGGTTAAAGCCTCTGTTCCACTTCGATTTTTACGCTGATTAATATTACGGCATAGAACAGAAATTACAAAATGAGTGAGGTCTTTCGAAGTATGGACTTCTAAAAGAACAGAAGACATCGAAGTCGCGTGATCAAGATGCAATAAAGCAAAGGTTTCTAGCCTGGGATCCAAGAACCTCTAATTGGTCCATGGACAGGTTTCCGAGGGTCAGATAAAAAATAACATATACATTCACTGTGTGTGTGTGTGTGAGAGAGAGAGAGAGAGAGAGAGAGAGAGAGAGAGAAAGAGAGAATGTGTGTGTAAAGTGTTGTGAAAAACCAAACAGACTAATTGGAATTCATTAGCTTGCGTCAGGGATTATTTTTCTGGACGAGAACTCTTACAAGTTTACGAAATCAGTTACTAAAACACTGTCATAATGACAGATTACTTGCAAACGTGAATATACATGTCTCCAATAAACTTCAATAAAATAAAGTACATATATACACTGCATGCAAAGGTGTGTTTATGTAAATATTTCTGGAGAGGGGAAGCTTTAATAAGGTTCTTAAAGGGATCATGCGCATTCTAATTGGTGATTTCATGTCGAATGACCCTCCACTTATCGAGTGAAAGTTGTTTAACAATTAAAGACATTTGAATAATCAAAAATTCTGTTTAATAGAAAAGTCCAGGTTTTCTAAAACTTAAAACAAGATTTAAAAAAAAATCCAGTAAGTTTCCCAGGATGCGTAGGAATCCTGAAGCAAATTTATATAAATATAATGCGGTTCTTCTATCCAGTGCTGCTATCAGTCAAAATAGAAACAATTTTCAAATGCTCGGAAGAAGTGGTATCTTCGATTTGAAGTCGATAAAATTTCAAAAAGCTGTTGTTTCTAGCCATGGATTTAAAAATTTTGATGAGAATCTAAGCTTGAAACTGTTTCTTAACACGCTGTAGGGCTCATATGTAATGAATAAATGCAAAGAGTACGAGCGTTCGGATTTCAAAAAATGACTACCCTTTTTTTCCATATTAAAAGAAGTGAGTCTGAATTGAACATAACTCATATTAATATGAAAGTTAGTTTCAGCGAGAGCTTAGTTCAGGTTTTTGATGTTTGAGTTGAGATGCGCTCATTTTAGAAGTAATTTTACTCATGTCTGAACGAGCTTATTTAATACACCGACTTAACCCAAAAACCTGGTTTAAATAATAACTTTAGTAGTATTCTCTACATTAACCACTGTTGCTATATCGCGTTGAATATACTTCAAACCTTACCTTCTTTATTTCGGATGTGTAGATTCCACAACGTGATGTGAGTGCAAGGACACACGCGCGCCTCTACATGTTACCCTGCGCTCACTTTACTCCTTGATTTTGCAGCACATTCTGCACTCCACGCATCCTTATTCAAAATTCTATTTTTTCTATGTACCGTATAATCAATGCTAGTAACAACATGATGACAGACTGATTGATCTATTTAAGTTAATTTTAAAGGAAATAATTCAGGAGACACACCCAAAAATGTAGTAGCAACCTCCTTTGAAACTAATCACAAGCCATTAACTTCATGTTCGAATATAGTTTTGGGATTACGTGCTGTTTAGGTGAGCCAAAAATGTAAAAATAACAGGAAAGTAATATTTCCCACGTGTATGGGTTTCGAGTCATGGAAATGTAAAAAAAGAAACATGGGTTGAACTATTTCCGTGCCACTACCTACCTACCTTCTTCCTCGGGGAGAGCACAGGACCAGTGAATGCTACTACATCTCGTTTACTACATAGATTCTTACCTGACTGAACGAATCTATACAGCCGGAAATGAAATAAAGTAATATATGTTCAAGTGAACTTAAGTATGATCGAAGTGTTCCCTATCCAGTTCACATTATCCGTCATTTTACATTGTTTTGCCTAACTGATTTACTGCTTTTATTTATACGGATTACAAGGGTATAAATAACGGGTCCATCCAATACTGTTGCATCAAATGAGTTTTCTTTCTTATGTACAAGGGAATCGATGTAGCTAAATAACAATTGCACAGTAGTAAGTTTGTTTTACTATTTCAAAAACTAAGCAGTTTCCTAATGTGAAATGAGTCGTGCATACGGCGGAATAATTCCTTACACGTGTCACTGATCGGGAACCGTTAATGACTTTATAACCACGCTATACACCTACACTCCAATTGCTGATGTAGCACGCCCACTAATTAGGACACATATTGATTCATTATTGGTATTTATTCGTTGAAACTAATTACATTAACTTTTAAAACAATTTCATGAAGCGAGGACAGTTATATCTGTACAGAAATATAAATTACCTACTTGATAACCTACAACTCTTCCGGTGTAAAAATTAGAAGGCACACGTTTTCAGTTCACCTTTTTGGAATAATTTTATGAAGCTGCACAAAATTTTACACGAAATAAACTTGTTTTGAATTATAACACCTGAATTAGGTTACCAATAATATTCCATATACCATATATTTCATTAGTGAATATAAGACTTGTTCTTATTGGTCAATTTAATTCAGTGTTGCCGTAATGCCGTTCATTTACATTTTTCTTGAATGACTCAGTACAGTAAGCTCTCTTCAATGGAAGAAGCCTAGATTAAAAAATCAGATCATATAATACTACGTCTATGGAATCGAATATTAAGCAAATTCAACAAAAAGGATTAGGCTACTATCCCAAACTGCCCGTCATTCTTTGCTGTGCCATATGTTCAAGACTAGGATCTAGACGGCAAAAAAAAAAAAGTACGACGGAACTTTGGATTGGTTCGTTCATTTGTTTATTCGCGACTTTGGATTAGACATATTTTAAACTATTATCCTTAGTGTTTTTACGTATTTCTGAATTTATTTATGGTTTTCAGCATCTTTGGCTGCTTAGCCCGTAATTATATTCTGATGCTATACCCATGGTCCTTTCCTCCTTCATTCTTTAGAAGAAATTGTACCTTATTGTTTTCTCTATGCCTTTATTTTAATAACTTCAATTTTAATTTTACCGATTTCTTCGTTGTATTTTTATGATTAACCTGAATACTTGAAATTCAACTATTTGATTGTACATTTCCTGTCTCATTCATATTCTAATTACATTGTCTAAAGCACAAATTGTATAAATCTACTCGATTTTTTTTTATTATTATTTTTTCATAATTTATACTTTTATAACATCTTAATTTCTAATGATGATTATTATAGAAAGTTATATAATGTGATACGTTTTCTCGGGGCTAAGTTACAGATAATAGTTAAGAAAAGGAAAAGAACGTATGCATCGTGGTATTCTGTGAGCATGGGGTTGTGCCGTCTGCAGATGTTGTAGCCGCTATATTAAAATTTCTTTGAGCTATATCTAGTGAAAGAAATTTTAATTTTTATAACTATTATGGTAGAGAGAATTTTAACAAAATGGAACATGTTTTGAGAGGAAAATTTGGGTAAGCATTTCAGATGATATCGTATTACACACTTTTTTCATATATAGATTCTGCGGCCCTCTCTTAACGTTACGTAGGGTAATGTCTTAAATATTTGATACATCGTTGTTCGTGATGTTTATTTGATTAGTTTAGAGGTACCTTGAAATTAGGTTTTCGTAGTTGCAGTTTGGAATGCCTTGCAACTTACATTAGTAAAGAGGCGTATTCTAGCTAATTGCCGTTTGATGTACAAGGGAGAATATGGATGAACCAATGGTTGACCAAATAAAGGAAAAATTGAAGTGCAAACAAGAACTGATGTTTAAGAAGTTTTTTTAAAAATAGTTATTTTTCTACGAAATAAAAACCTGTGACACTGCAGAATAAATCAAAGAAAAAGCAGAAAACAATAAACTGATATTTGACAATATTGCTGAAGGTGTAGTTGCACCAGTTGTAGTCAGTTATGAACTACGATTGTTCTAGTGTAGATCATTCATTCCATTTTGTGTAGATTGTTCCTTGCACAACGAAGGAATAAAATAATTATTTCATTGTACCTTCTAGTAGATATGCAAGGATAACTTGTATTAGTTATAACTCATTCCAGTTATTGTGCGCGCGCTCCTCTCTTCCAGATTCACTTTGCACCGTTTACGTGATTTTGGAGACTACGCCATTAAACCTTACGGATGTATAAAGCGTACCTTGTTTGTTTTCCTTATTGGTCAACCATGGGCCACTGGTACGGTCGCTTTGTACTTTCGTAATCTTTTCCATAAGAAGCTTTTACTGGGAAGGGCTTTGTGTGCCTATTTCTCAGTTCAGTGTGGTTTCATAATATTTCTCACATAGAAAAATTCCTAAAAAATCAATTGCCGCCTTTGTACATAGCGCATAAATGTGGTATCCCTTTTAGTACGCCTCGTAAAGTGTAACCTTTGATGGAATCTTGCAGATATATAATGGAATAAATGAGTGAGAGGTTTAAGGCAAATTTTTACAGAGAATCTTTTAAGTTATCCTCATATCATTTTTACTGTAATTATTTACTGAAATACTATATAAAATATACAACAACACGTACGGTAATGTTCCATTGGTAACTGAGTAGAGAGCAACCTTCCATATTGGTTCTCACAATGTTTTCACTTTTAAGAATGTCCTTTCTGTGAAATCAGTTCAGCATTATCTACTTGCTAAATTACGGACTTTGTACATATCTCTAATTTTCTGTTTTCACAAAAGTAACATATACGGTGCGCCATTTTATTTTATACTTGAAATTTTACTACTACCGAAACTTTTCTCGTGACATTGTAATGTAGTACATTTTCTCGTGAAAACAGTGCAAAGGCAAATTAATACCGAGGGAGTGAAGCCGGATTAGTTGAGGTCAGGTTATGTTCTTTATTTTTTTATATACGTACAGCGAAAGTTCTGTTCAACAAATTATTTCTTTGGGAGAATTTCTCTCTCCCATATAGCGACACTGTCACACCTTCATCAAAAGTTTGTTTGGAATTGGGCGTCAGTACTCTTGAACTACACCCCTAAATGATAATTTGCAGCGAACCACCGTATATATAGCGTCCAAAACTACTTTGAAAGTGAAAGTGTTGTTTAATTTTATTTTTTCTCCTGAACCATTTCAACAGTGAGTGTCGTTCCAAAGGGATTTTTATACAGAGGATATTTTATTGTACAGATTCAGCATATGACGCTATCCGACATATTAAAAATATCTTCTTGTTAATTGTTTGTAGTGTAGTGTAATGACCACACTACCACATCCACTTCTTATATACATCCATATAATTTCTGTACAACATGCCAACACACGCGTGCATTGAATTTTAGTGGGCCCCTAATTTCAAATAATGACCTTCCCCACCATTCCTGCTATTTCTAATCATCATGACCCGGATTGGTTATTTCATCTTCAAGGTCAAATAATTATGTTTATCTTCACTGTGGATGTGGAAATGGTATATTGTGCTTTGGAGTGTCATTAAGTAAAGTCGTTCATGTGCTGAAAAAGATATCCCAGCACAGTAGTTGAACTTTAACGAACAGGACTCAACGACTTTAACTTAAAAGAACTGGATGAGTTCATCATTAATCAGGGAACCTCTCACATTAGTCCTTGCTGTATTCGTATCTTTTTCGGCCTTAAATAAAATTCAATTGGCAGAAAAACGTATTGAAAATATGTGTTTGGTACACGTAATTTTGTAGTCTAATACAGAGTCTTAGTCAGAAACTCTTTGAAGCGCTGCGTCATTTGTAGTAATTTCCAGCGAAAATATTAGAAATCATTACCGTAGAGAACACAATGTGAAAACATTTGGATATGTTGAGGAGTTTCCACGATTTGCACCCGTTAAACAACATCTATCATTCTGGAATTTAGAAGGTCGGTCGTCTTCACGCTTAATTTTGATTTAAGTATTCAAATCATCTGCGTACATGAAGTAAATTGCAAATCTAAAATCTTCACACGGAGCAAAGAACAATGGCCCCAGTAGGGATCCTTGAGGAGCAGCACCAGAGGTAGTGTCAGTGACGTCAGATGTTTCGTCTTGAATAACAACTTCCAAGTTACGAGGCAAGATTTAACCCAATCCAAAACGGAATCAATGATAACATCATGCCTTTAGCTTAACTGTTGAAGGATCAAAAATAACAGAATGAAAAGCTTTGCCCAAGTGGGTATAGACAACTCAACTTAAAGATTTTCATCTCAAAGTTCATGATTCTATTTGCTAAGAAAGGTTAGATTAGTACGGTGGATCAATGTTCACAAAGCTTTA
>JAGDQP010050430.1:0-14248 GCA_022664845.1 Lepisma saccharinum | reverse complement strand
ATAAAATGCTTATTTAGTAAAACATGACAATTGTAGTGAATTTAGAATAGAGACTTTTGAATGTGGATTGCGAAACTTACTTGAACGTAAAGAGGAAGAGGTGAGAGATAAACTCGTTTCAAACTATATATTATAAGGTCCTGAAAACACTTACTGTTATTTGACTGCTAGTGTGAAAGATGATGGAGCGTACTTTTTGCAATGCTTTGTTTATTTTAGACTCATGCATATTAGAAACAGTAAAAACTTATTTAGTTATTTTAAGATGTTCAAATTTTTCATTCAAAAATTTTCCCAGCATTGCAGATGCGAAACGATTATAGAAGTGTAGTGGATGTACATTAAATATTACCAGTGTATATATATCAGTGCAGTATATCTGTTATATCAAAACAAATAATGAATCATAAAACATTTACTGATTATTATGACATTTATACACTAGAAACTCGCAGCTTATATGACATTCGTGTCGGTAATGCCGAATGTGAAATTTGCTTATTTCATAAAAGGCTACAG
The DNA here is from genome assembly GCA_022664845.1 of Lepisma saccharinum. Classification (NCBI taxonomy): domain Eukaryota; kingdom Metazoa; phylum Arthropoda; class Insecta; order Zygentoma; family Lepismatidae; genus Lepisma; species Lepisma saccharinum. The sequence goes on along the minus strand of JAGDQP010050430.1, from coordinate 13,729 downwards.
CCAATTTTTCCAAGAAAAGAACAACTATTTAACATAACAAAGATTACCCTGGGCTTGCACCATAGTCTACACTCTTACATAAATTTGAAGTCATACCGATGTTTTGTGTATACTGCCAACTGAACTCGTCTGGCTACTCATCTTGCGACCAACACACAAACATGGTTTACGGAGAACATAATCTCACGCCAGGGACCATTCTCATAAACGAATAAAACATAATATCGCTAACATTAGTGTTGGCGGTTGAGAATTTATTTAAGGAGTCCTGTAGCGAATAGCCAGCCGCACGACATGCTAAATAGAGAAAACAGTAGTTTCCAAAGAATTAAGATAAATCACCTTGAATGCATCTATTATTCCACGTATAGAATAAACAGTTCCGTTTTAGAAACTTTATATGGTATGGGATATATGGTGGATGCCCATAGCTGTCCATATATTCACCATGACCTATATTACATATATAAACGGCAACCCAGTGCTCGCCTGGTTTATTACTAGGATCAGTATCTATAATTAGCGCTGCAGTGAGTGTATGAATAAAGCGTGGTAATTAATCTGCAGCATATACACCTATAAAATGATCATCGGGCAAATTCTGCTGTAATGCCTCGTAGAGCTCACGGGTATTCAACATTTTAATATATATTTTCCGTTAGAAATCAATTTCCAGTTCTGAGGAGAATTCACCGTAAATAACGGCTGTTACAGGAGATTTTAGTGCTTGGTTAAAATGAACTTGTAATCGTTCACTTCTCTGTCGCTGGAGACTAGTATGAAAAGCTGCACCGGCACTAGAATCAGGAGTTAAATAAAACACTAGTAGAGTATAACCATTAGAATATTCCGCAAGCAAAATAACATTACCTTGATTAGAATAGTAAATACCAGAACCTGTAAACAACGTAGAATATGCTTGAATATATAGCTTATTATCAAACTCTAGTTGTAGTGGTTTAGGTTCCGTCAACATACAATGTAAAGGATGACATACTGAAATGCTTGAAATTAAATGAATTTGTCTGATAAGTACCGTTGAAAGCGGTATTAGAAATAAACTCAGCAATAATAAGTTTAGGCATTATTCCAGAAAACTAATTTAGAAGTGTGGTGTCCATAATTCCGTGCGGTAAAGTTTGTCTTCAACTGCACTTTTGTTATAGGATATTTTACTCGAAATTTAGGATTTTGTAATACTTAATTTTGCGCTGTTTTCACCGTGGGCGACACGTCAACCTTTTTTACAAGCAATGTTGCATCTATAATTACAACTTTCCCCTCAGCGCCAGTTTCGCTTATTAGACAAAATACTGGTTTGGCCGGAATCAGCTTAATACGCAACTGTACACCACTCAATATAAATTTCTCCTGATTGAAAATATCACCGTGAATATAGCCCAGTAATTCAAAATGGCGACCCCATGGGAAGAGAACGCTGTTTAAAACCCAAATTACTATCAGCCACACAGTCCATATGACGGGCAATATCTTTAAACCACATTACTGTCTGAAGATGAATTGTTTTTTGCATTGGCATTAAAATTCAATACATTTTCAATATACTAGCGATAATGATGTGTGGGAAGAATAGGAAATTAGTTGATTATTCAGATATATCTGTCCTTCGATGAAGATTGCACTGAGAAAATCATTTACAGAGCCAATTTTCTTATCGGCAGACGTTAAATCAGAACCATCAGGTTTAGTAATTTTACCTCTAATATGTAGCATTGTATGTGGTAAATCAGTATAATCATTACCGTGGCCGGGGACTACAAACTCTATCGGAACACTATCAGATATTGACGCCACCGCCTTATATGGCACTGTTTTTACCTATAATACTCGTTTGAGCGTGCAGACCCGCAAATAGATCTAATTCTGATTTCGTATGCTCACACTGCATTTTTTCCTTTCTGCTATTAATACTCTCACTAGTTTATTTTTATAATACCGTATTATGTATTACGATGGGGAAAATGTAGTTCTACACATACACTGCGATATTGGAAAGTCCAGCTATCTTTATTCGTGGCGCGGTAATATATATTAGTATATTTGGATACATTCTGAAATGACCCTGTATAATGTACTTCAACAAACGCTGTTTCCCACACACCTTTCTCCAGCACGAGAGGATGATATAATTTTGTAGTATAACACGCCACATTATTTTGCGGGAAATATTCCAAAGAACTCTTACTCGTTAGTGTGAGGTAAAAACTAGTACACTCCATAATTAATCAAAAATATCTGTCTTCTTCCTCTTTTTCTTTATAACGCCACCACCTGTTTTTACGTTTTCGCCGCCGCCCCGATCCTACCAACACTTGAAGAGCTTTATTCTTTAAATTACTTTTTGCTTACTGCCAGCGTGATTTTAAAACTTTTTTAACGGGTCTGTTACTATCTAGTACGTCTCCAGCTACATTAATTCCAGTACGTAACAGTTCTTCACCAGTAGTTTTTTTACATTGTTTTAATAATGAAAATACAGTACGGAATAAACCACCTAGAAAACTACCAATACCATATCCTTCTTGGTATGGTGCACCTCTACCACTACCTGCTTGATGCGAATAATATTAGAAATAAGGTTCCTTCATTCTTTCTGCTACATACACAAATATGACACTAATTTATAATATTATATTAATGTTACCATCCTTTTTCAGGTATAGAAAAAGGTCTTATTTCCATTTTGTAAACACACACATCTACACCTCTTAACAGAGGGCAGTATGGACTCCAACGTTTACGCTATTGCAAGGGAATATTATAAGATTGCCAATTACCTAATTCTAAATTACAAAATGCACATCTTACAATATGGGTTAATCTAACAAAATAAAAACCACACTCTGGAAGTTGACGTGGTGGAACTTTCTATTGACCCATATCTTTTAAACGTTGCTAGCCGTTCTTTAAATACGATACAGGAATCCATGAATTAAATGAAGCAGAATAGCCCCGCCACCGAACTAGTAGACGTTTACCTTCAGCTTCTAAAATTTCATCTATTTCATAAATTTTGGGTAGTGGCACCGCTAGTATTTCCTCTTCATAAACCATCAATCCAAACACCATTTAAATCCTCTAATACATAAACCACTGTATTTTCCTTATATTGTATTTGTTTTATTTTAAATATTTCCAGAGTCAACTTTCTTTGTGGCCTTTTGCAAAATGTCGTTTTGCCTTAGTAATTCACACAGTATTCCCTTCTTTATATTTTTTGTCTTAACACTGCCACTAACACTAGTCTATTCCACACTTACTGAAACTTATCTTGGTTCACTAGAGCTCGTGGTGATTTATGTGCTGCGTGTGGCCTAGAATGATATCCGTGAACTATTCGGGGATGACATGTATGTAGCGAAGTCTTCTTCGATGTAAAATATTCCCACATTCTCTCCTTCAAGCTGTGATTTAGACGTTCTACGAGGCTTGTCTTAATATCGGTTTTTGTTGTGAAAAAATGAATATGTTGCTTTTTTAAGTACGCCTGGAATGCTCTGTGAACAAACTCTGTACCTTTATCTGTTTGTAGGCGTAGAGGTTTACGCCTGGGGGTAGATGCAAATATATTCTTAAACGCTTTTATGATATTTTCACCAGTTTTACTACCATCAGGCACAGCCCATGCATAGCGACTAAATGCATCGATCACTGTTAAAATATAGCGGTACCCATCGTTATATAATTTGTAGATTTTGCATATCGTTTAAATCAGTTTGCCACCGATCGTCAATATTAAACACAAGATAGAGATTGCCCTGAAAGCGTTTCCGCAGTGGTTTATGCAATGTATATGCCGGCTGCTCTCTTAACCATTCTCCCACACACTGTAAAGGTATTCATTTCTTTACAGCTGTCCATTTCTCCACAGCCGATCAAAACGAGTCAGGATGCGCAGGATTATAGTGGATATTAGCCAACTTCTTTTTCATAGTTTATAGTTGCGCCAAGTGACAGATTTACGTTTACGTGATGGCCCTGCATCCTCCTCCTCTTCTTTCCCTGTTTTTGGAGCAGCTGTCAGCTTTCGAATATACTCTACGTTGAGGGTTACCTATATACTCTAAGAGTATATTTAATTTTACTAATAGTACGGCGAAGGGCTCCGAGCCAGTGGGTGGAAGGTTTCTCTTACAACACAACAAAATCAGATATTAGATGTACTGTATTAGAACCGGGGATTAATTTACCAGATATATTAACGTTACCACTTACATCCCGTTGAATGTTTTGGTTTTGTCTTAATTTGCGTAATAAAGTACTTGCTTTACGCAGACATATTTCGGGGAGAGTAATTATTTCATCGTTATCATCATCATCAGTCTCCTCCTCCCGATTCTTCGTTATTGTTGCGGGTGCGGCTTCTTGAGCAATGAGTAAATATTTTTGTAACACCTCTCTGTACTGTACCCATTTCTCTCTGTACTTATACTTTTATTATTTAAAACTTGTTTCATCTCATCATCGAGATTAGATATGGTTTGATAATGATGTAATTTTTCTGGCGAGATTAAAATAAGACCTAGAATAGGTGCAAGGAATGCTGTGAGAAAACCACCTTTTTGTACACTTTTTTTTCTTTTGTTTCAGCGTCGGGCCTTTTTTACCAAATACCTAAGCTGATTTTTATATTTCCGCAATGTATTTTCTCTTCGATTTAGCGGAACGTTTCCTTGCAATACGTTATAGGAACATTCACGAATAGAGCGAAATTATTCGGAATGTGCAGTTTGTAATAATGCCATGCGCAGTCTAGGTTTTGCCGTTGCTAAAACTCTTAGTAAGTGGGCACTCTGCTTATTATTTTTTTCTGTTTTCCACCCTAATGGCTATTATACTAAAAATACATGTTAAAATATATAGCTTATTATTTTTACCGGTACATAAACATAATTAAAAGAATCCGTGGGTAAAACGTTTGTTCGAACCCACTGTTCTTCGTTAGTATTTTCTTTTAAATCAAACAGCAGGTAACCATGAGCATTTCGCGTTGCATCTTGATAGGCCTCCTCAATAAATTTTGTGTTACCCGGATACAATTGCCGTGCTAGGTAATTAATTTGAGCCTGATCTTTAGGATTCTTAAAACATACTATATAGTGACAATTTAACGAAATATCACGCATTCCGCGGTGCTGGTGAAAAATATTCTGAGTTATAAAAATAACGCTTAAATCTCGGTGATGGCTACCTTTGGTGAAAATATCTACAACCCGTTTATTACATTCACGCATTAAATCATCTATAATTATAAGGTGCGGACCAGCGGGCGCTGAAAACTCATCACACTGTGTCACAGCTTCTTTAAATTTACACAATTGTGACATAGTGTCGTATAAGGGCTGCCACTCACCATAACACCATAGTACATGTTTAAATAAATTACTGTAGTTCCCAAGAAATGTTTTTACAAAGTAGCTCTTCCCGAAGCCTCTAGGCCCTGCGATCATATATGTAAAAGGCGTCTGCCACTCCATATTCTAATATATAACACCGAATTAGGAACATTATTATTATTACGATTTACAAACGTCAATGCTTCCAGTCCAATTCGTTTAGTAGTAGTAGTAGTAGTAGTAGTAAATTCAGGAATTTGTTTTAAACACTTTTTAGCATATTCTCTAACTTCTTCACATGTAGATATTGCATGTTGAATACACGGCAAGTAAAGATGAATTTTTTTCCACGTATAAACACTAAAATTTACCTGACGACTTTTGTCATCATCTGATGAAAGGATAAAACAGTGACGAATACCTCTAAACTTATCTGATAATAATACATCATAATTAGCACAATTCTATGGGCAGCGCTGTTGCTGTAGTTGAATTACAAAAACTTTCAATATATAGAAAATATAATACAAAATTATACCACTCATTAAGTGAGAAGTGTATATGCGCGTAGTAATTATGTAAACTAATAACTACAGAAAATACTCCCCGCATCATCATCATCATACGCAAGACCGACGCATATTTCAATTTCGTTAAAATAGTAATAATGATTTACATTTTGCTTATCCATTTTATCTCCCTATACACCGCGAAATATACATTACCATAATACCTTATTTATTCTAATCGTTTTCTTTTATACCCATAGGGAAGAGTATCATAGTTATCCACAAGCTTTCTTTTATTAGACGTGACCTAATATATTTTGCTAGTTTCCGGCTTTGTAATTACTCTATGGTCTTTGGTTCTGGTAATTTGGCGACTAGTGGGGATATTAACAGCTGGTATATTATTCCCAATCATATCCCACGTGGTCAAAATTAATGTTTTAGCATCTTATCATTCAGAGTAATAAACTTAATTTTACAGGTACATTTACTTTTACTATTGGCAGGATTTAGTACGTCATAGCCGTAACATTTAGGACCTCCGGAAAAATACTCTCCGATATATGCGCCGTCCCCGTATCGCTTAATTAATTTTTCCACTCACCCAGATAAACCCTGATATCTAATTCTGGAGCGCCGTCCACGTGAATATATATTATACTGTCGGTATCGTAATATAATACTCGATCACCGAGTAGGTCTAGGTATCAGTATAGCTCAAGCCAAGCGTGGGTTGTTGTATATGCCCCAATTACCACATTTGTGGTTTTCAGGGGGACCCCAACACTGTCGTCAACCGCCCAATTCAGCAAGCGAATCTCATTGCCTATTGTAATACACGATTTCTCGACAGTGTTGGGGTCGGTTAATTTATTAAAATACTCCTCGGGTGCGGCAATACCGCTTGTATGCTCAAGGTTTTCTCGCTGCGCGAACTTACCCCACAGCGAGTTTAACAATGCTTTTTTGCCTTATTTTCGACGATTTTATTGTAATCTAATTGAATGCCCTCTTTCTCGTAATATTCTTTTACGAAGGCCGTTTTTTTTCTTCCGATGTCACACCCTACGGGCCACACGTTACACTCGGTCTTCGCCTTCATAAACATGTTGATGTATTCGGTGAAAAGACCACCTTCTTTCTTTTCGGGGTCGCATATCACGACCTCGTACTCCCATACTTAGTGCTTCTCGAGCGCCCTGTATCCTTTCTCGGCAGTCTTTCTCACCTCGTCTACTACCGACACACCGGGTAGGGCTTGCTCCTCATCAGTGTGTGTACACTCCTCCTTGCTGTTGTGAGTGTCTGCGCATGTTCTGCACAGAGGGTATAATAACTTGCCATCAGTGCGATAGGGTAGAACCGTATGGTAGAGATTATCCGGTGGCAGCACCGTGCATTTTATTATTCCCTCGAATGCAGAGATGTCGGGACACTCGCTATCGCCAACATAAATTTTTGGTTGGCCAACAGGATTATTTTTGACCTGTACAGCAGTAGGGGTAGAGGGAAATTATATCTACGTACTTCACCCTTTCCCCCGGTTTTACCTCGTAGTAGACCTTTGTAACATTACCCGGCCTCCGTACAGGTCATCGCGAGGTCTAATTGGACATTTCTTCGTCGCGAGGTGGGCTCGCACAAAATCATGCACGTCGGGATGTTCTCTGAGGAAGTGACGCCACTGGCACTCGCACATCTCCTGTACTACATACCCCAGCTCTTTCATTCGCGCTATTTTACTGCAGGTACTCTTATAACGCATATTGAAAGTACTGTACAGATCGTTATATACAGGGCTGTCACGCGCTGTGGGGTAACACCTTTCACAAGCGTGATATACGTACCCCTAATACTCCCAAACATGTTCAGCGCCCTGGTGTTGGGCGTACCCATCTACCTCAAATCCGGCCTTGAACACTTCACTGCCATTACCTGCATGATGCTGGATATTGATATTTAATTTTTGGGCCTCGTACGCCAGCCACTGAGCAGCTCATACAGACTGGATATCCCGCCATCTATATCCATTGTGCGGGATGATACCGATGCTGTTCGGCTGTAGGAAGTTTTTTCTAAACACCAAATTACAGGCGCTTGCGATATTTATTGTATCCAGGAACGGATTTACCCCCGATAGAGCGTGAAATTCGTTTATGAATTTAACGCACGCCCCACGCAATACATTCACATCCTCGACACAATACTGTATCAACTGGTCCTTAAATATAAACCCCGTAGCGCCGAGCCTCTCTTTCTCCTCTACATACCATCTCTCAAACTCCGTCCTCTGTTTCCTCTTCATATGACCCTGATCATAATAGGCTATTCCTGGATCGCTCCGCAATACTCTTGATTAACCACGGTGTTAAATAGATGGAGAAAATGCCCGTTAGTCATGGGTAAATCGAACGCCTCGCTTAGTTTACTTAACGCCATGGGGAGAAAATACAGGCTGTCGATAAACTTTAAGTAGAGGTACTCCATAGACATAATTGTACACCCCTTCATAATTACTCGGGGTGTCCAGTTTTTCTTGGGCATCATGTTCCGCAGAATAAAGTGAACATCATAGCCGTTAGCGTTATGTGATATGCAAATTATCTTATTAATACCCGCTCTTCTTACAGCTAGATAATCCAGGAATTCCTCTATGCAAGCGTCACCATAAAATATGTGTTGTTTTGTACCACAAACACTGCAATGCTCATTGCTACTACCACAATTACAGCACAACTGCTGACACACCACCAAATTAGGTTCTTGTTCCGATACTCCACGGGCTACTTCCTTCTCCTGCCGACACTCAATATCATAGAATATTAACATCCATTTGCGGGAAATATACCCGCGCCTAGGCTGTATGTGCCATAAATGACCGGGGACTATTCCATTGTGACATACAGTGCAAAATGACTCCCCGCAGACGTGGGGGTTCCGCCCCTTTTTAACCACATCAGCTTTAAGACACATATTACATACCCGCAGAGTGCTGCATAATGCATTACGCTGGTGGTTGACAAAGCACTCCGCACCATAAAAACACCTATTACACTCTTTACAATAAATCGCACTGTCGATGGTGGTGCATGACGGCTTATTTCGACATTTACTATACAAAGACTTACATTTCCCGCATGCCGGTCTTTGTGGAAAAAATTCTTTTGACACTCCTCGCAGTAGTAATTGAATTAGAATGAAGCGGTCAGATTAGTAATCACATCATAGTGATTATCGCTGTGTAGCAGATTATTCCGTTTACCCTCAGTGTTACCTTCAAATAGCACCAAACAATCATACACTGTTAGTTTATACTCGGCTAGGTGCTGTTGAAATTTCCTCATTTCAGGTATACCCCACCATTAGTTATATCGACATTGGCCTTCTAGCACAACACATAAACCTCCTTCCCCATAAATATTTGATACTGACGACGATACTTGCTCCTTTTTATTATCAGCATTATCGATTAATGCTACTCCGACAACAAAGGATGAGGTAGACAGCTACTATCAGGGTTTTTAATAATCACTCTACAGCGGTTGCATGCTATATATTCTGGAGTGGTGGCGAAATTTTGTTTTTCACGAGCCTCTACCGACGTGGTGGAAATATATCACAAAGCGGTCCTGGTACAAAAGCGATTTGTTCGATTAAATCACTTTCGCTAGCGAGCTCCAGACATTATCGGCGTTCATGTTTCTTCTCGCTCTAAATGATAGGTAAAACGGCTTATTCGGGTGGTTCTGGTTAATGAAAGTAACCCCTACTTGTGATGTGGGAGTACACCCACCATTAAAAGGTCTATTAACTGTCTCATCGCTTTCTCCACCCATTCTATGAGGTTTTCACCCGCCGGGGTGGTTTTATCTCGACAGTTATTAGCGTTCCGTTATCCTTAAACCTCATAAAACTACCGAGATTCGCTAACTATATTAAAGGTTTCCATTATAATCGATTAACAACAATTGCTGTAATTCACCAAGAAGCTTTTGCTGAAATACCATATTATTGTAATTAACTCTCAATGCTTGATGGTTGCGGGCTGTAATCAACACCAACCTATGCTATTGCAAAGTATAACTAAAAGGTTTAGGAGGTGTTTTCTATAATAGGCTATTAGCGTTTTTCCTTGAAGTGTTCATGCTACCTCAAAAGTGTTTGAGAGCCAATACACAAAAGTGTGCAATTTATCAATTGGTATAGAACACCAACAACCATTTGTTGTAATACCCTATTATTGTTTTTAGGCCTGAATATTTATATTCAATTTGAAGGTTGCGGGCTGTAATCAACACCAACCTATGCTACCGCAAAAAAATGTTTGAAAGGCAATACACAAAAGTGTGCAATTTACAATTTAATCACCTGCTCAAGGAGGAATTGTTATAGAGCAGCGAGAACCATTTGCGGTAATACCTTATTATCGTAATCAGCCCTCAATGTTTGTTATATTCAATTTGAAAATAATTATATAGAAAGAATAAAGACAAGTAGCGAATCCACTCAAAATAGAGAAATTTATATGTGCGTGATCCTACAGTATGATAAACATACGGGGTTGAAAACAGCAAAGTGTGCAATTTACAATTCAGTCAGCTGCTAAAACAAAAATTGCTATAGAACAGCGAGAAGCATTTGCGGCAATACCCTATTATCGTAATTAGCCCTCAATATTTTGTTATATCCAATTTGAAGGTTGCGAGCTGTAATCAATAACAATATGCCAGCGCAACGTATAACTAAAAGCTTATAGAGGTATTTTCTATAATAGGCTATTACTCTTTAAACAATATTTTTTAGCGTGCACGTAGCTTTTATGAGGTCACGTCGCTGTACGTGTGTGTAGCGAAGAAAGCAATCACTTCTCGAAGACTCTTTAAACGCATCACAAAACGTATTAAGCGTGGGACATGCAGAACAATGGGTTTTAACAATCATCAGAGTCATAAGCTTTATAACAGAAAATAGTCAATTTCATTCCAAATAGGAATGAAAACATTCACTTTTTGCTGCTATATCGAAAAATAGTATTTTGTTTTTCACTTACCTATAGGCCCATTAGCTGTTAGCACTTAGAGCACTTGCGTTATGCACCATCTCTTACAAGAAACTAAGTCAATGTGTGAGTTATCGAGCTTCAAAATAATACGTAAGACATTGTATTTTTGGCTATATGTTTAGGGGTCGCAGGCTAAATGCTGCTATGTTAAATAGGTGTTGTTCTTTTATAAAATAAAACAACAACAAATACGACACGGCGGCCTGTACAGCCCTGGGGAAATAGACTCCCTGGTATGGGAGTGTTGCCTGCTATCCCATCTTCGTGGCTGTTAACGCACCGAATCACATATAATCGGCGAGTTTCATATTTCTGGGACCGAGCCGCCATATTTTGGAAAGGGTAGGTGGTAGAGAGAAGAAAATTTCACATTCGGCATTACCGACTGGGAGTTTCTCAATTCTGCATCTGGAATGTCAAAATTCAACAAATTCAAACCGCCATATCTTGGAAGCGACAATAGGTAGAGAGAAGCAAATTTCACATTCGGAATTACCGACCCGAATAACATATAAACTGCGAGTTTCTCAAATTCGAATCGCTATATCTTGGAAACGGTAGGTGGTAGAGAGAAGCAAACTTCACATTCGCCATCACCCACCCAAATAACATAATCTACGAGTATCTCAATTCTGCGTCTAAAATGTAAAAAATTCGACAAAATTCGAGTCGCCATATCTTGGAAGCAATAGGTACAAAGAAGTTGTTTCCAGATTCGGTATTACCGTGAAAAAATAACAATTTGAGGTTTTCATAGTTCTAGTGCCAAAAGAGAAAAATTCGAATCACCATATCTTGTAAACCGCAGGGAATGTAATCCCGAATGGATTTTACAATCCCGGGATTTCAGGACTGGGTTCTCCAATCCCGGGATCGGGATCCCGATCTTTTAAGCTAAATATAATTTATTTTTCCGTCTCTTCTTTCGCTTTTACCGCAGCGTACTTACAAAACAGGGTTTATATGTGACAAAGAATTTTGAATTTCCGGCCTTTCAGAACGGAGGAAAAGAGAAATCCCGCGATTTAAACATGTATTTATGAAACAGAATTATTGTAAATTTCCTTATTAGCAGTTAGTACCAGCTTGAATAATATGCATACAGTATCAAGGGAAAGTGATCGATATGATAATTGTTATTAAAAAATAGCAGTTACTGCAGTAGAAATATATTTGAAATGGGTAAATGCAATAACCTTGAATATGATTTTCTAGTCCCGAAATCCCGGGACTATGAAGTCTCTAATCCCGGGATTTCGGGACTATGAAAACGGACGGGATCCCGGGATTACATTCCCTAGTAAACGGCAACAGGTAGAAACATGCACTTTTAATATTTAACATTCCCGTGACTAAATATAATGGGTTATCAGTTTCATAATTTCACTACCATGGGGGGCGAAGTTAGCAAACTGACTTCAAATTTGACATTAGCACACCAAAATACATACTACTGTGAAAACAGAATCTCAATATGTCTCGCCGTTTACGATCTATACACGGTTAAATATTTGACTTTTGACCTTAGTACCATCTTGTTGACTTGGGCCCAGGTTGGGTGGCCAACAGACTGATATCGGATAGTTACCACTTACTATTGACCATTGGTTGTAGGGTATAGAAACTGACTCGTAGCCGCATATTGTGTTAGGTTAGCTAGTCTAGAGGGCATGTAAATGCTGCTAGGGGGTGGTTCGTAGTCTTCTATTCCTTGTTGTTTGGGTTAGGTTATTCCTCTGTATCTGGTGTAATCTCTTCTATGTTAAATAGGGGTTGGGAAAATGGTTCGTAGCCATTTATGAAATGTAACCACAACAGATGCGCCACGGCGGCTCGTACAGCCCCGGGAAAATAGACTCCTTGCTATAGGGTAGGGCCTCGTCTGCCATGTTATGTAGGTTAGCTAGGATACGCTCTTCAGAGTTCTATAATATGGCTTGTACTATTTTATGAATTGTATTAAATCTGATTAAATTAAATTTGTCTCGAAGTGCGCCCGGTCTACTGACCTTTTATTTAAGCAGTTCTTCATTTTGTGTTCATTGATTTTTAGAATAAGCTGGATCTACTTAGAACAAGTTCTGACTTGAAAACTTAAAATATTACTGCACAGTTGTGTCAATAGTAAAAAGTAGATCAATTCACTTATCAAGCAACACACACATTTTTAAAGATCCAGGTGGTGGGGAAAACAGGGCGGAAAAGGAATTTTCATCTCTGACTAAAAAGTTTAGAAGTGGTAATCATATCAGATAGTGATTATGATGATTACTCAATTATAAATTTGGAGGAAGCTAAGGGGAACAATGAAATGGAATGTTCTGCTAAATCGCATATTCAATCTACGTCAAGTATAGAAGTAGATATGATTTCAGACACTTAAGATGAGATTTGTGACATTAGTGAGGAGGAAAGTAAAAATATTATTGAATGTACATATACCGCACTCTGTCGTCCTCCATGTATAAAAATAATTGTATATGCTTGTCAATGTATTAATATAATTCATGAACAGTGTATTTACAAGCTATAAAAATTGAGAAAAACAAAACTTTCCTTTGATCTGTGGAAACTGTTTTTATAAAGTTGCTAATCAAGGCACACATGACTGTATCATTCGTTCTGTAGCTGCAAAAAGTGTCTGGCAAGGCGTACGTGGAGAGTGTTGATGGATCCTATTAACTTTCTAGAAATTTATAATGCTTAATATTAAATATTAAGTATATTAAAACATCAATATTTTGATAATATCGAGATACATTCTTTTTAAATATGCTTTGCATGCCGTACTTATATTTAAA
>JAGDQP010050429.1:0-14248 GCA_022664845.1 Lepisma saccharinum | reverse complement strand
TTTTTATTAGCCAAGTTACAGGAAATTTACAGGCAGCTATAGTTGTCTAGCTTTCTCCAGGAATGTGTCACAAAATCTTTAACAGTGTTTTCTCTATCGATTGTATTTATGTGTAAAAATGAAATATGATATAAAGTAAATTAAAATCAATTTTTAAATAAGCACACTTTATAAAAAATATATAAGATCATTTTAAAAAACTCAACAGTAAAATGTATTTGATTTGATTTTAATTGAGTTTATTTCTGGACTCTGAGAATCTTAGGCTCAGGTTGAGATAGGGTGAGGGAGAGGATTTTGGAATGTAGTCGATCAGAACGTAGCTTATAGGTACCATCTCTGCATTTTCCTGGTGTAACTGAGCAAAAATCCTTGAGAAACCTCAGTCAGAATGGGCAGCCGCTGGAATGGTTGCAAGGACCTTCCGATGACTAAGCCAGTGCAAAAGCGTATTTGAAGACAAGCTGTTGTGATAAATCAGTCCTTCAATTTCAGAGAAAAATAAAATATTTTAAAAATAATAAAACTTCTGATTATGTATATGGTATTTAAAATTGAAATTAAATTACGCCAATATTTTAAGTGATATACTAAATCTGATGCCATCTTGAAATCCGTAGCAAAAATAATCCTAACGCTCCTGGTATTAGCAAAGCATTTTTCGAAAAAATGCAAACATGTGAATTATTAATATGCACAAATATTGTGCGGGGAAAATATAGAAATTCGGCTTAATAATAAAACACATTTGATCTAAAGTTAAACCTGATCATTCGGTGGGAACCAGGAAGTTTGCAGATCAGAGTGAATGGTGCTTATAGTATTATTCAAAAGAAAATTTGCAATGCACTAACATAAAAGTTGTATATTACAAGCAAACATTCTCTAGAGGTATCGTTAAAAGTAAACTAAATAGGTTTACTGAAAAACACACATGGAGTCGTGAAAGTTAATACAGAAAATTTAATATGCTACTGGGCCGATTAGGAGAAATATGCCATAAAATTGCCAGAAGCCAGAACTGAGAATTACGCAAAGACAGAATGTTTACGGAAAGGGAAAGCCTGGATTGTACTCGAAGCGCACAAACTGCTTCAGGAACCCAGCAGTATTTTTACACTCTTTTCTTATTTTAAAGAAAATTTCAGGAAAATATACCTAACTGATACTTGAATAAGAGTATCCAATCTGCGACCGATGAACCACAATAAGTTCCCATTATCATACGACATTTAACAGATGCCCTATGTATAGTTCACCACAGTTATTTTCCTGGCTTGGATAGGAAGTTCGATAGTAACCTGGTTCTCCATCTCACAGGAAGCGTGTTGGAGAAATAAGAATATTGGTTCCTGCACGAAAGAATTTTGGTTCAATCCCAGGCATGGCTGTTCTTTTATTTAAATTGCTTTCCAATCACAAATATAAAGTTTAATCACGTTTAAGGTATGAACGGTAAAAGCAGTGAAGGGTGTACTGTGTTAAATAGATAAACTAGAATAAGCAAAAACACAGCTTTCTGATAAGGCTGATATTATTTAATAACGAAAAGAAATTAAAATGTAACAGTTTCGGAAGTATACAACTTTCTTCTTCAGGCTGCACTCTACAACTGTAGGAATTGTGGAATGCAGTCTGAAGAAGGAGGTGTTACACTTCCGAAACTGTTACATTTTAATTTCTTTTCGTTATTAAATAATATCAGGCTTGTCAGAGAGCTGTGTTTTTTCTTTATTCAATATGGATACAAGGTCATATTGTCGTAAGATAAACTTAATGTCTTTCAGCTAAAGCCAAGCATTTTCATTGTATATCCTGTTTGGACAATTATGTCCATTCTGACTATCTCTTAAACCTGAGCATTCTTCTCCCTCATACATGAAGGGGCTACAGTAGTTTGTCTACCCAAAACTTTGTTAAATCAAGGATTAAAAGATGATCTTGATCGTTTCCCCACTCACTCCTCATTTGCAACAATGTTTCAGATTTTTGTGTGTGTGTGTTGAGGGGAATCCGGCTACGAAGGAAATGTGTTTCCTTGTATTCACCATTCTCCAAGAATTCAGCTAGTAACTGTGGTCCTTTCAGTCGGTTAATTTTAATACACACAAATGAAGACCATAGGAAAACAACATGATTTGTCCATTTTTGGCGAATTGAGGTAAGAGTGGCATCAGATTGAAGGGCCCTTCTAACAAGCTATCATGAGTGAAAATAGCATGCCAGTCCGTCTGTTACAAGACAATGTTTATTTAATGTGCAAGATACGCAATGCTAATTCTGAACATTTAAAACGTTCTTCTTTAAAATCCAGAAAGTGGACAGAGCATGTTCTTTTCCTGTGCTCTTCAAATATAAACACATAGTTTAACAATTTTTCAAAATGCTACGGGCGATTAGTGATATTGTATGCTTACTGAGGACATTATTTGATGTAATCATGACGTAAAGAACATGTCAGACGAATGCTCTTGACCAGCTATATCGATTGGTGTAATTTCTTAATTGCTTCTCCATTGAGAGTTTAAGTAAATTGATATGCCCCACAAAGGACATATTGAATGGTGTTGAAAATTGGAGGTAAATGTGATCCAACTACAAATTTTAATATTTTGGTACATACAAGGTATCCACAAATAATGTATCATCAGTACATTACCGAAAAGCCTATTAATACTTTTTTCAAAGACTGCAACAATCCATTGACGTCATTATATGAGATTCCATACGGTAGTGATCACACACTATACTGACACAATTTGGCTTGTTTTTATCTGTCTCTTCTTACAAACTTACATCATCGGATATGTTCTTCTGTGTGAGGGTATTGAAGTAATAATCAGTCATAACAAAAGCACCAGAGGTGCAAAAAGTGGAGCCAAGTTCTTTAGCCCTAAAAAGGTGTGAAATGGGAGACGGATGAGCCAAGTTCCTTGGTGACAGCATGTAACAGGAATAAAGGAACTTCGCGCAAGCTGGCAAGGTTCATGATCCTCAAGCTATAAGGGTGTTGGGGATCCTAAAACCCACTACGTCCACCGCCACAAACCCTAAGGCTGTTGCCAGCTCGCGCCAAGTTCCTTTGTTCCTGTTACATGCTGTCACCAAGGAACTTGGCTCATCCGTCTCCCATTTCACTCCTTTTTAGGGCTAAAGAACTTGGCTGCACTTTTTGCACCTCTGGTGTTTTCTTTTCGGATTTCACAGCTTTTTGTAGGTCGCGACCGAGTCGTATATATACCGGGTTCGCCTCGCTGGGTGTGCTGCCCCAACTTCAAATTTTTAGGGCTACGCCCCCTTTATTGTAATCAGACTTTCTGGGGGCAGCGCCCCATGCTGTACAGACCTTTTCCCATATCCCCTCGGGGCTGCACCCTCATAGTTTTCTTAATTTGCTATCAATGATGTAGTTTCATACCAAATTTCACTGTTCTAGCTTTAGTCGTTTAGGCTGTGTATTCTTTGAAATTTTA
This sequence comes from Lepisma saccharinum, assembly GCA_022664845.1. NCBI lineage: Eukaryota > Metazoa > Arthropoda > Insecta > Zygentoma > Lepismatidae > Lepisma > Lepisma saccharinum. Next base: position 10,775 of record JAGDQP010050429.1, on the reverse strand, counting down.
GGTTTGGCGTCCATTTTGAATCCAAGATGGCGACCTTTTCAAAATGTCGCAATTTTTCCTTTATCTACTTATCATTCTCTACCTTCATACTAAATTTCATGTTTCTAGCTTACTCCAAACACCCTGAACAATATGATGAGTGAGTCAGTTAGCCTAAAATGTGCAATTTCAGGGGTCCACAACTAGAACATAGTTTGAGATACGAATATGAAATTTTGTACATCTCACATATTTACCATATATCCTTAACGGCAAAAGCTCATATTCCTATCTTTAACATCTTTTTTCTTACGGGGTCCTCAAATCGTCGATTTTGCCATAAACTCTTGTTACTGTATAACATGCTTCTGGCAGTGCTGACGATTTCTGACGTGAAGAACTTGGCTCATGCACTGCCGTGCATGTTGATTCCTGAAAGTCCTCACGGCGATAGCAATTAATTAACTGTCCCCTAGAGCTGTTTGTAATAATTTTCAATCCACGTGTAATAATGCATCTAAAACAATAATGTATGGTTTAGAATATCATCCATTAAAAAATTAAGTATATCCTTTAAGATAATTACCCGTTTCTAGTTTACCTCTGAAAATAGTCTGCATATAACAAAATCCGCGAGATCATAGAAGTATTTACACGAGGACAATATGAAAGTTCAAGCACCATTTATGTCATATAGTAATTTCTACAAGGTCATTATAATATATAATACTAACTTCACTACACTCATTATATTGTTCAACCAAATTGATTGTTGCGAGCGAAAGCTGTAATTTCAAAATTTGTTCGTCCTGACCCTAGCTCCTAACGACCTCTTTTTCCATGTTTTGGGTACAGTTCCGAAGATGGTGGGCACAGTTTGCAAAATTTACGAAGGAATTAGATATTTGTGGAACTTGGAAATATAAGATGAGCGTAAAAGAATGTAAAGGGGAGATGTAAATGTGTTTGTTAGCGATAAATATGACTATGAAGTAGGAACTATATTCTTGCGGCGAAGAGTGCGTAAGAGTGACGTAATGATTGTTCAAATCGCGTGTGTAATAAAAAAACACCCACTGAACTTTTCTAACCTAACCTACCCAATGGACACTAATTTAATTAAATTTTCTCTGCGCGAAAGTGGGCTTTCCTTAGACACTAGTGAAACATGGCGTACATTTTAAAGAAACTACTTTCGCCCACAAGAATTCAGTGAATCTAAATGTCGCGACTGAAGGTGAATGGAATTAATAGGTAAAAATAATGATAAATCTCGCGGAAGGGATGAGGGATTACACATTATGAGTTAAACAGAACCAGAGACAAATAAACACTCATAAGAATTGAAGATCGTTATGACTAAAGAAATAAAAGCTCGATGTTCGAATGTCCACCAACTACGAAACTGCAGCCAATGCTTTTGTTACATTTGATAATATACGTGTACTTTGCAATGAGTCCGTTCATTTTACTCTAGGCGATGTCACTAGTAAATTTTTGCTTTATAGATAGAACTAACAGGCTATACCGAGTATCCGCAGATCAGTCAGTTGAGTTTTTCGGGAGGCCCTGGGTTCGATCCCAACGCCAGGCTTCCTGACTGAGGTTTTCCCAGGATTTTCCACAGTCAAAACAGAATAATGCCGGGATAGTACCTTCACAACTAGGCCCTTGCTGACTTCCTTATCACATCACATCCACCCCTATCCCCAACCTGAGTCATAGTTCACTGAAGGTCATAAATTAAATTCAAATTCAGCTGACAGATAATATTTTTTCCAAATTATTTATATATATACTTGTAAAACGTTTAAATTTCAAAGAATTCTGAGACAATATTACAATTTTGAGCTACAAATTCTTAATGGACAATGCTGTAGAATGTTCCATACTCTAATAGAACACAAAAGCAGGTCCATTTGAGTTATGTGATTTCAAATCCAAAATACCTGTAATACTTTAAAACTTACCTTTCGTTTCGTACAATTAGTTTAAAAAATTTGCTGATATGCGAGCAATATTCTTCATAGAAATTACTAGGTTTAATTTGGTGTGTTATAACGAGGTGTAGGCTTAATTCTTTGATCATTAATACTAAATATTACAAGCTGAGATTCTATTATGCTATTTTTACTAAAAAGTAAGAAAACTAATCGAACCTAACATACCTTGCATGAGATTAAGTAAAGTTGTAAATTCAGTATAGTCACATAAACATAATCCATAATCAACTGATTAGATATTCAAAGCCAAAATTATCTATACTTATGATTACAACTTCTGGATTTAGCTATAGTCTTATCGGAGTATCACGAAAAATACTTGGAAGGTAAGCACAAAAAATACTTATCATATTGAACTATATATATGGAAACACTTGTAGTTGCAGTTTCCTCCAAGATTCCTATATTTGGAACATCTATTTTTAATGTGATCAATCTTTCTCCAATTATAATGAGGATAGCATTTAGCATTTGTCTGAGCTACTGTATGTACTACCCGTATATTTCACAAATATTTGCACACTCAGTTTCATGATCACTGTGTGAATTCCTTGTCAGCTGCCTTTCTTCCGTTCGGTTAGATAAATGCCAGTCTGTACCTTCAAGAGAGGAACAGCTTATTTACCTCTTAGGGCTGATTTACATGCACGCTTGCGTTGCGTGCTTTGCTTGCGATTTGGGTGAGTAGCCAATTGAAACATACGTTTTATTGCGTGTTGTACGTATTCCGTAATAAAACACAGGCTTCAATTGGCTACTCACTCTAATCGCAAGCAAATTACGCAAAGCAAGCTTTCATGAAATCCAGCCCTAACTTTTCGAGTAAATTTTGTGATTTCCGTTGAGTGTATTTCGTGGGTTTTGAGATAAACTTACATACCAAATGCCAATACCGCTTCGAATCATAACTGAAATGAATATATTAATAATCAAAATAGAGACAAATAAAATCAATATTCTAAAGAAAACCCCATTGATTAATTTCTTCTTTCTCTGAAGAAGTTCCATTGTTCGATTTTCATTTTCGTTTTGAAAATGTATTGCATTTGTTAAAGAGCATATTTACAAGTTCGATCAGAGCAACAAGGAAAGAAATGGAGTGAGAGAAGGAAAAGTTAGAATTCGTTAATTCAGTTCAACAAACTCTGCTTTCCACTTTGCGTGAGTTGTCAAGATATTGAAAGGTCTCGAACTCTATAAATAATGAAATAAAGAAATCCTCTATCTACCTGTTGTTCCTAACATTAGGGAGCTACTCTCCTCTAATTGAGGAACTTAAAAGGAAAGGAATTCAAGTACTAATTGGAAATTGAAGAAAGATTTGAGTTTGAGTTTATATTTTATGTATAACACGAAATATATGTACCACAAAATGTTCATATTTTTTTACAAAGACATATTAGACGTTGATAGTGATTTTTCATTTGCTTTATCACGCTGATACTTAGTTTTTTTTGCTTTATTTATGAAGTTATATAATAATTTTTCATTTGGTTTATGATGATGATTATCTTGGTTTTTCATTTGTTTTATGATGACGATGATACTGATTTTCATTTGGTTAAGTATGAGATGATGATATTGATTTTTCATTCAGTTCATTTGGTTTATGATTATACTGATTTTTCATCAACATTTTTCATGTTGATACTTAATTTTAATTTGGTTTATGATGCTGATACTGATTTTTTAATTGCTTTATGACGTAGATACAGATTTTGTATTTGGTTTTTGAATTTAATTTGGTTTATGATATTAATGCAATGGTTCATTCATTTGTCAACTAGAATTACAAGCTGTGTAATGAAACAAAGGAGAAATCTTGGAAATGTAAAGATAGGATTATTCGTTCATATTGTTTTATGTGTAAAAATCCCCTGAGATATTTCTGATTTCTCAAGGGATTCAAATGATTAAATGGTTATTTCTTAAACTACGCCACTTTATACAAACACAAAGTATTTCTTCGCCAGGTAAATAACTTTGGCCGTGCGAGTCACATATGCAACGTTACACTGTAAAAAACAGTGGGTTTCTTGTTTACTTCAAATGAGTCAATGTTGATCAAATCTGCCTTCTTTCACGTCCGATCACTATTTCATGACTATTTGTAATAACTTCACAAAAATTAGTGTGTTTTATTCGGTGGTTTTGAAAGTAAAATGTGGTGGAAGCGAAAATAAAACCTGGTTGGTTTCGGTGTTCGAGTTCGAACATGGCCCTTGTTAGTTTCATAAACGACATACTAAAATAAATAAATTTAGCATAAAATTATTTGCGAGTGGAAAGAAGTGTTAATTCAACTTAATAAAACTGGAATCATAGAAACAAACTAAATCTACTTTTACAACTTAACATTCCTAAATAACGTAAAATGATAGAGAAAAGTTCTATCCCCTATGATCAAGTTGGAAACGCCATGGATTTATGAAGACTCTGGGTTAGAGATCCATCCGCTGCCGACCATACTGAATGAGGCTGCAAGAGGTTTACTCATTTACCCCAGGAAAATGCCGGAATCGTAACTCAACTAAAGTCGTCTATTAATTTAACTGCTAGGCTCTATCTGAGATGTAATTACTTCGCCTCGCGTTTCTGTGTATGTGTATGTGTAAGTGAAACAGAGCATGTTTAAGAAAATAGACTAACAAGAAAACATACTTATGGTGCAGTAAAGAATTATATCTTTTTTTCTTTCGTCATGGTTAGAATATCAAAGTATGTAAGCATGCAAATTATGGCAACTCCAGCGCAATTGGTTTAGGAGATATCGATGATATAAAAATCAGATTCGTGTCTGTGGAGAGTGGTAAAAAGTTGTGGAAACACTTTTATGCTCTTAAATTGGTGAAAGAAATGGAAGGTTAATACACAGTAATGGATACTGAGTGGTAGGTGCTACATGTTGGAGGACAGTTCGTCTGGCCGCCATCTTGAAGTGCGTCATATTGAATCTCGATTGATTTTCTTAAATGAGAAGGGAATCTTGTAATATGTCAATCTGGGCTAGAGTTTTATAGGAAATACGTTCCTGAAATCAATTTTGCCTTAAATGAATTATTGTGAGTGGTAAGAGTATCTATATGACACTAGTTTAGGGTAATGATACAATAGCCTAGAAACACTCATTTCGTTTTCAAATTACGAGGGAACTGAAACCCAAATGAATACAAATCCATATCGAGACGATAGGGCACTATACTTAGGAACAATTTGAGTGCATTTAAGTTTCATTTCCTTCGTTATTTCAAAACGAAACCGGAGTTATCATTACCCCATACTAGTGTTTTATACCATACCCTTATCTCTCAAGATGATACCTTTACGGAAAAACTGACTTCATAAACGCTACCGAAAGCGAAGCTAACGCTCTGGTAACTGAACTTCGACTACCCCGTACATGTTCAATAGAATATATTCCATATGTTAAAGAACCATTTCCTTATTTCACACAAAACGTAAACCCGTCACTTCATTAAATTCGTGTATGTTTCATTATCACATAAGGGAGATAAATCTGAGTCTTGAAGTAGATATCATCAAGGTGATGAGTGATGACATTACAACAAATATTTTCTGACGCTGTCGAAATTCTTCCATACGTTTTTTCATGTATTTTCGTCGTATTATAGATAATGTAGATATGAATTTCTAATTTTAACATCATTATTATGGTAATATATCTTAATTATAATGTATTAGACATCTTTCCCCAAATGAGTATGAATCTTACATTAATATTTTGGGTAAGGTGCACATTTTTGATATGTTAGTTTTAGCTCTCTCGTCCACTGGATGCGGAAACGTACGAATTGCGTGTTCGGACGAATACGCGAGAAGATTATTCGTCCGTAACCGTGCGAATTGTCCGAATCAGAAGTTCGGAAACCATGGTACTCGTAGACGGCATTTGTTGTTTGTATACTTTGGAAATATCTCTGTTATCGAAGATAAACCTATGGTCATATTGCATCCGATTTCGGCCGAAATTTTATCCTGGCGAACCCGGGCGAAAACGAAAGAACAAACAACATAATGCAACTCAGTGTACATGGTCATAGTGTCACCAACTGCACTGACTTGTTCAGACATGTCCAGATATGACCACAGGTATCTATTTCCATTGTGTTGTTTGCTCTACCTTTCTCGGCCGTGTTTGCCAGTGCAAAAGTTCGGCCGAAACCTGATCCAGTGTGACCTTAGTGTTATGCATCAAATAAAACGGAGAAAGTGGGTGAATGGAAGGTTGTTGGAAACAAAGCAGTTTGCCTCATTTTCTTACTTGTGGAATGATTTACAAGATGATAACAAGCAGCATTTCGACTACTTGCACATGCAATGTGATACATTCTTAATAATTTAATAAAAAATCGAAATGATTAGAAAATAATGCTAATGAATGTTAATAAAACGTCCGACTCCTTCATTTCTCTTACAACCTCGAGCCATAATTTATTTTGTCCATGCAAAACAAGTACCTGTTCATAAATCCAAAAAGAAACGGACACTTTCGCAGGTCGTAACTATACGCTTGAAAACGGACGAACATGCCGCTGTCAATGAACGACGCCCAACTGACACATACAGTAGGCGCTCTTTAATCCGGCACATTCGGGACCACGGTCGTGCCGGATTAGCAATTTTGCAGGATTATAGAACGTCAATATAGTTTTGACGGGAATACCAAAGAAAAATTAATACAGTACAATACAATGATGTTTAAAACAAGTTGTACACGTACTAAGCTGCACTATGGCACGAAAGAATACACATGAACATTACTGTGTAAAACATTCTCTGATATCCCGTCAACAAACGCCCGAATCCACCCTAAAAAATCCGAACGCAAGTGGCTCGATCGGTGCCGGATTACAGAATGTACCGAACCGAAGAATGCCGGATTAAAGAGCACATGCTATAGCTGTTTGGATCGTTTGTCCGTTTACAAGCGTTTTCGTCCGAACATGCAATCCGCAGGTTTCCGCATCCAGTGGACTAGAGCCCTAAAAACCTATACATTCGCTGTGTATTCATGTAGCTTCATGTACTTCTGTCAGTAAACTCATAAATGTTCAATAATATTTGTGCAAATTTTTGCTGTTCTGTTTCTTTCAATTACTCCACAATGGCTCCTAGTCCAAAATGTGTGGCATCCACTCTAATTATGTGGTTCACTTGAAGAGGATAGGAAATGAGAATTTTAGGATGAGGTTTGCTTAAGTGCAATATTACAAAATGATCAGGCGTTCACCTTTAGTAACAGATACTTTTAACTTGCTGGTTAAATTAAATTGAATCAGGTTTAGTGGAACAGAGAGAGAGAGAGTGTGTGAGAGAGAAGTACCTCAACGGATACGAAAAGGAATATAACCCTATGAGCAAACTTCTCAAGCATGACATGTATGCTCACTCTTTCAACGTAACATAATCGAAGTCAAGATACAGTATCTATGTTTGGAAACAAATATATGTCGTGTTTCAAGAGATGAAACCCATTTTTTTTCTATTTATAGTACTACAAACTCTGCGAAAACAAGATAGTCTGTATCCAATTTCAAGAGTAGATTACATTTCCTGTGAAAAAAATCTTTATTTCTAACACGCTGTGTACGCGGAAATATAAACTCGGGACTCTGAAACAAGGAAAGTAAAATAAAAGATTATGAGGAATTCAGATAAGCTATGAGGAAATGAATGTTTGGGCATGAACTTACATCTACCAACCAAACCAGAGAAATCATCATTTTCATTATCCATTTTGGGAAACCTAGAAACAAAGGACTCGAGAATCATATGGGCAAACCAACTAGATGTAAAAAAGAGAACAAATATTGAATAGCGCCTCTATTTTTATTTTCTGGGGGCGCAGAATTCAATTCAGTACCTGCCAATTCAACAAATAGCTATGATGATGGTGATCTTCTATACTACACAACGAGGAAGTTTATCAACATAACCCTCCTTTGCCTCTCTCCCGCACCTCCATACACCATTGCAAACAAACAAACAAGGACATACAATACACACCGTTATCTACAGCTTCCCTGTTTGCCCCCACCCACGCCAAATCTATGGAGTTAGGACAATGTTTGGCCCTGCGTTGTTGACAAAAGTCACCTGGAAAATCTGGTTGGCATGGCAACAAAACAGAAGCCCAACATCAACCAATCTTCCATTACAGTGTTACATTCTCTTTGGCATGGCGTCCTCTCTTTCCTTCGCTACAAAACTCATTCTCTCCCTCTCTCTCGTTAGTCCCTACGTTTTTATACTGTCTGTTATTTTTTATACTTCGTCAACAAAACAATATCTCAACAATGTACTATGCCACCCACACGAGTTCTCTTCTTTCACATACACACAAATGGAGTGCATCAAAAACATTGACGCAGCAGCAGTAGCGGGCAGCAAGTCTAGTTGTTACAGAGCTTCATCGACAACCCAATGGTTGCCATAGCAACCAACGATTATAGAGAGAAAGAGAAGAGATTGATATCCGTACATGACAACAGCACCTGCGTGATAGAAAAGACATAACCTCTCTCTTTCTCTCTCTCTCTCTCTCTCTCTCTCACACACACACACACACACACACACACACACACACACATATATACACACATTTAATATCCATTCGACATTTCATGAGGACTCTCCGTCTTACCATATCAGTCCGATTATTCGTTTACTTGCTGCCTGAGGTCAGTGATTTACCTATACTCCTCCAACAACCTACTAACACTCCATAGGTTCAGTCCTTAACGTCACAAATATATAATTTGATAAGATATCTCTTTTCCTATATTGAAGTATATATGAGGGTCTTGATACAAAATGGTGTAACCTACAAACAATCGTTTCCTGCTTTTCTAAAATGAAATTGTTACATTCGTTTGTTCTGTTTTGTGATTCTTTCATAGACCATGAAAAGCTATTTTCAAGGATGGAAGGTAACCATTTTATACTTGTTCCAATGATAGAGTCAATTTTGCTCAAGGGGTTGTTCCTCCCTGCGAATACCAGCCTCATACATTGCTGAGTCTACGTTTACTTAACTATACGCTTTTTGTGGACGTTGCACCTAAATGTGCTTATTCTTGTCATTGTGTGTTCATAGAAGCTCGAAGAACTGCTCACATAAATAACCCCCCAAACACTCATTGCTTGCTTTCTTCTAACATTGGGGCTACAAGAAGTGGGGATATTTATGTACGAATATCCTTCATAACATTTATTAAAGTGATTATTTTTTTAAGATAATAGGAGTTTATAATACTTCCGAAATAAGAACATACAAAGTAAATGTTTCTTTTTGTTTTTGTTCTTTGATTTCCGTTCATTAAGATAAGATAAAATAATTGACGACAACCGCAATATGGCTTAAACCCGTCCCGAGATCCGTTCTTGTTTCCCTTCCTTTGAGCATCATCAACTACCTAACATAACACACTGTACGTTTGACATCATTCCTATTTAATTTCACATAACATTAAATACAATTTGTTACGAGAAAAAAAACAATTGGAAAACTGTATTAAACATTATTATTATGGCAATTCAAACAAAATGCCATATAAAACTATTTGTTTCATATCGTTTACTTCTGCATCATGTCGTGATTGTGGTAACATTGTAAGGTATTCTTATATCACTAAGGATTTTTTAATGGAATTATAAAAAAATGTTTTATATGTAATCGATTATTCAACATCTGTTCTGAATTTGCGTTAGTTCTAAGAGGAAATATAAATGGTCTTTGGAGTTCCAGCAGATAAAATTAAATCATCGGTCATTAGGTTAATGAATTGTGGTTTTATTTCTTTGCACAACATTGCTTTATAGTTTCTCAAACACATGTGTTGACATTTCATTATATTGTGTGTCATTAATTGCATTTTGAAATAGTTGCTGTAATAACATTGTATTGACACTTTTTCTATATTCTTCATTCATGTAGACTTGTCGTTGATCATGTTCTGACCATCGTCTCTTCCGGAGTGGTTTGATGTCTCACTGCCACGTTCACTTTCTCCGTCACGTATTTTCACGAATTTTGGACTTACCCCATTCTTCCACTATGCTGGATACCAGATAGAACCATGTTCTATAGCCTACATAAGTTATTAGTTGTAACTCGCACTACATAAAATACTTGCCTGTATAAGAGGGCTTGCATCTTTCTAACATGTACCCCTTGCAACTGCCCTCAGTTGTTTTCTTTATTAGTATTACAAAGTGAAAAGTCTAAGAACTGTTTGCATTCACAGTAGAATCCTTGTGTTAAAAACCTATTCACAGGATAGGAAAAAGCTTCAGAAAAGCTTGTCAGACTATTCTTCTCCACTGAAGGTGAAGAGCACAGAATAGAAGATTGTAAAAACGAGTTTAATTTCTGGCATGATTTATAAGCTTAAGTCTCTTGAATCAGATACGCAAATTATGTCAAGGTGATAATAAATATATTGGGCGTAAAACGTGTTTACTGTATGTTGAGCACACATTCCTCATTCAGTAACCAGTGAACCATAGTCTATTCCTCTTGCCTATAAATCGTAAACTGGCATTATCTGTTCTTTCACACTAGAGACAATAGTTGTTTCGTGCCAGAACAAAGTTTTGCTAAATCCTTTTCTGCAAATCAGTGACGGTACGAGACAAAACTAAGCAGGTGAAGTGTTGCTAAACCAGCAAGTTTCTGTCAAAGATAAGTTCGTGGCTCTAAGATAATTTTAAAATGTATCTATGCACTTTTAACCTTCGTTATGAAGGAATAAGTGTTCCTGACATTTCGGA
>JAGDQP010050428.1:0-14248 GCA_022664845.1 Lepisma saccharinum | reverse complement strand
AACTGCATCTTTAACAAAACGTCACTCAAATTACAGGATATCCCGTTAATCATTTTTCAGTGTATAAGATGTTGAACCAACGGAAATTCTTATTTGAAACACATAGAAATTTCTTATACGTATGTTGATAAGCCTATTGAAGGGAAATATTTTTGGAAGGAATTGATAATATGGAAACTTGGGGAAGATTAACGTGAACCTTACTGCAGACCTCAGAGCTGAAACCGGGTCGCTTCTGGTGACCCTGTTTTGACCCGAATGATTCCGGACCCGGTCTTGACCCAAATGACCGGACTGACTGCCTTGGCGATTAGGCGATTGAATCTTGACCCTGTGGCCCGATCTTGACCTGGCGACCTGGCCTTGTTCCTGTGGTTTGAATCAATCAATATTGTAATTGGTGAGGTTTCTTAAAAAGTGAGTTTATGTACGGGAAGTTCATTTGTCAGAGATTAAAAATATTTTAATATTTTTATCCTATTGAATGTCTCAAACACAAAACTCTTCAGAACAGCCGTTCCGAAGGGGGGGGATTAATTATGATTCTCCGGAAATATTTTTGTTCTTTCCGGGAATATGAGACTATTTCCATATGTTATTACTATTGTTAGGAACTTTTCAGCATTGTATTTTTGCGCTTTTGTGGTAACATCTCCTTCCGGTCAGCGAAGGTAGAAACATTCACAATTAAAACAACAGTGTATATAATAAGGAAATAATTTAATCTCTGCTTTGCTCTCCGAGTTAGATCGGATCCCAAGGACTGACCCGGTCCATAATTTGACCCAAATGACCCGATTGACCCGGTGACCCGTTTCAGCTCTGTTGCAGATACATAATATTACCAACTGGACTGTTATAAATTTCTCGTGCTAGATGTATTTTCTGCTCTAATATATGTAAAAGAAACATTAGATGTGACCCGGAGCATGATCAAATACAAATGGAATATCAAATGCATGATTTGCTATTTTCAATACTTGTTTTGATCTGCAAAATCTCAAAGCCTATTTATTATTAAACTAGTTGATTATCCGGCGTTGCCCGGGTATTTATTTATTCTGGATATTATGAAGTACTACAATCTTCGTTTCCAAAAAGTTGCAGAAAGTTATATATAGTTCTATTCGACTAAACTTGAGCTTAAATGTCATAGCGACTGTCACCAATCAGTTTAACGACCCCAAAATCTATGGATTCGATATTAATATCGATTGTTTTCGATTACTGTTACATGTCCCCCATCCCTAGGGGTGTCTTATCTCCACATCATATTTTTTTTTCAGATTGTAAGTGATGTGAGTATCAAATTTGGTTGAAATTGCTCCAAGCGTTCCTGACTTATGCTGGAATATACATAACATATTTATACATATAGACAACTTTCCTTCATACTAACTCGTCACAAAGTTGTAAATTTTCTGCGTAAGGTAACACGTTGGTATTCTTTTACGTACGAAGATAGTATCGATTCGTATTCCGTTGCAAGTGATTCATAAGCGAAGAATTTCTGCGACGCTTGTATTTATAAATGTTTTCTTGGCTTTTCTTATAAGTTGTTCATATGCGGAACACACAAATGGTGTAGGTAGTAACGTTCACGAACAAAGTCTTTGCTCAGATGTATTTTGTATTATGCCCATGGCTAGTACCAAAGTCCAAATCTTGCTATAGATCTTGAATTAAAAAACAAATCACCTGAGTTGTTGTCAGTTTATTTCAGGTAATCATTTTGGACACTTAAATTGCAAAATCCATATTTTTTCCGTTACTATCTATTCGTGGTGCCTGAGAATTTCATCCCTAGTTGTTGATTCCGAATATCATCCTAACTAGGGAAAATAATCTACCCAGACTGGGAATAGGTGAAAGCTTACAAGCAACTACTAGCTTTAGGATGTTCTTTTCATATGTTACGAGTTTAAGTCCCCACTAGTTACAAAACGATACTTCGCTCAAATAATCTCCATGTCATGTAGAACATATTTAAAAATCATTTTGTAACTGATGGGGGCTGATGGTCAGTGGTACAGCGTTGGCATAGCATTCGGGAGGTTGTGGGTTTGATCCCAGCGGCCGACCATCCTGATTGAGGTTTTTCCAAGAGTTTTCCTCAGTCACACCAGGCAAATGCAGGGATGACATCTTCAAGATAGGCCCTGGGGCAGACACCTTCCCGAATCCTTTCTCCACCCCTATCACGGCCTTGAAGCCTTAGATGCCTAAAAGCGATAAGTAAAATTCAATGAATAAATATTGGCTACTAATTTAAGTTACAATTAATGTATTGCAAGTAAAGGGTTCCTGACAGCAGAGTTGCTGTATCTGAACCATCTACAACGTGTCTCCGAAATAATGGTGCAAATTTCGGAAGGCAAGTATTTACATCTTCGGAGCTACAGGAGCCCAAAGTCAGGACTTTGAGTGTGATTCGCTAAGGCGACAACGCTTATGTCATTATGTGTCGAGCTTTGACATCATTTGTGATGATGTCGTCGTGACATCGAGCGCCTGTACGTCTGAAACTACGCATAATTTTGAATTTCTCCCAAGCATTTTTTCTTGTTTTGATGTAAACAATCACCTCCAGAAATTTGCACTATTATTTCGGGGACATATTCCTACAAATTTCCAAAAGAAACGTTTCTTGTTTTACAGAATGAAAAACAAAGCAGAGTATTTGGAACATATTACAGTAACTCTGTAATAGTTATTCTCAGCTGCTTTGTTTCTGTTACAGCTAACTTGAAGCTACCAAGAAAACCGAACAATAGACCAACCCAAATTCAGAGAGAGAGAGAGAGAGAGAGAGGAAAAGAAAAATATTGAGAAACTACAATACTGTACATTTGGAATGAAACAAAGCTTCAATACCAATTTAGCCTGTTATTTCTTTTCAATCTTGAAATCTGAGATAAACAAAAAATACAAGTAATTCAAATTCAATCAATCTATACAGAAACATACCGGTATAGAAATTATAGTCTCACATTAAGGGTAGCGATATGCCTGGATGTTTAAAAGTTATGACAGTGCAAGGCAAGATACCTATTTCATCTCTTGACTCTTGGAAATGATATACGATAATGATATTATCCAGCGTAAATACAAAGGCTATTGTAATCATATTAAATGTTAATAATGCAAGCTAGTGCCGGTATTAAAAGAATAAAAAAATGATCGCTTTATGGTAGTAACCTAGTAATACTTTCCCCCCATTAAGGCAAATCAATATTCTCAAAGTTTACTTCAAAGGAATTGTACAAATGGTTGGGTGCATTTGAGGATCTCCATCTCGATGTAAATTTTATTATAATATTTAAGGAGAGGCGAGGAGGAAGGCAAATGACTCTTCGCCTCAGGCGGAAGATGTCGTTGATCTGGGTTTGACTGCGAGTTCTAAACGCTGACATACTCTGATTCTGAGAATGTTTAATATATAAGTATTACTTTCTTATTATGCACATAAGACAGGAATTACTAAGTACAGTCAACGCCAAAAGTTAGTGCCCAGTAGTAAACATTCTTCTCCGAATAAAATTTGAATGAATTGATGGATTTGAGTTCGAGTTCTGTTTCCTGTATTGTAAAGAGAATGTTGGTTTCTGTAAGTTACAAAAAACTGTATTGGCATCAGTCTATCTATTCCAAAGTTCTTTGGAGGAGGAGAAAATTTGCGACTGGGTACAAACTTTTGACGTTCACTGTAACAGTACACGCAGGAAAAGACATCACCATCTATAGCTGCATCAAAAAGCAGTAATACGAGGAAATACATCGTTTTAACGGAGTGAAGTGGAACCGTATATACAGGATAGCCTGGTACCCCCAATTGCTGGACGGTGATTAATTTATCAATTCAAATGCTGGTAAAATATTTATCATATCGCCAAATTTGACAGCAATCGGTGACAGTTGGGAGTTTCTCTGAGTTGTCTGAGTCTCGTTAACTTGGAGATGGAGCTATGTATCTTAAGGTTAATGTAAACCAAGGATCTCCAACAAAAAATGGTAGCACTATCTCCGTATATGTCTATGTATTTTTATCGTTCCTCGAAATTTCAATACTGATCCTACAAATTCAAGCCTAGAGACTTCTAACTTTCTGGGAAGAAAGTTCATAACGAATTAAGAGTTCGATCAATGGTGATTTTTTATTTTCGCTTTCATTGAAATTTTGTGCAACAATAAATATACATTAGACATATACGGAGGTAGTGCTGCAATCTTTTGTTGGAGATCGTTGCTTTACATTAACCTTAAAGATAAGAAAATGAGATTACTATCGCAACGTCCTGTACATAACGCAGAAAATGTTGTCGATATCGGTGTATTCGTTCCAAAGTCCTTTCCTGAAAACATTGAAAAGATAAAAACAGTGATTCCACCAGCCCCTCCTGTGTGAGGTGTCACACCCCAAATTCTCGACAACATCACAACTTTAATTTTTTTTTCGGTTAAAAATCGATAGAAACCACGCAAAAATCCACTTAAACCCTCCCAATGTTCACTTTACACCCCCAAACAAAATCCTGGCGGAATCCCTGGATACAAACGTATCAAATCGAGACTCTCCTGCTGTTTTGGAGTCTAACAATTAACAATCATTTATTAAAATGAAAAATAGGTGGTCGTGCTGGTCAGGAACGTCCGTTGCTGTCTCCGGGTGAGGTTTCTTTAAATTTCTCCAGGCCTTCTGAACAAACTAATTGTAACCTCAACCGGATACAGCAACAGACTTTCCGTACCGGCACAACCAATTTATATCTCGTGCGATCTGTCTTATATAGCTACTGTGATTACTTCAACCGCTTGTGGAATCCGTGAGAGACATAGTTATTCTATGTTATCTTTTTGTGGATAAGATGACTAGTAAATCTAGCATTGGTTTCCTTTTTGTATATTTATTCTGCATTTTATAGTTAGGCTTATATTAGTTTCCACGTGAGATGCATTTTAACTTACAGCGAATAAAATTTAAAAAAATATGCTTAAAATGTAAATTTCTACATTCGTTTCCCTCTCTGCAAAGAATTTGGAATCTACTGCAGGAGTATGAGTTAACTACGATGGAACTAGGTTATTGGATATACATCAAGAGAACATCAAGATAGTTGTAAATAAAAAAAAAAAGTTTCTTTTCTAAAACTTACATCTTTTTTTTTTTTTTTTTTTTTTTCTTCAAGATAGTAAATGCTGGTAAAGTCTCTTTAAGTAAGAATTACTTTTATATAGATAATTAAGAAGAATACAACAGAAAATAAAGCCTAGATACAGTACGATTACAAATATTTTTGGTATAATATGTGAGGCATTCATAGTTGCCACCTTCTCAGTGTTGCCAACTTCTTTTAAAGAATAGATATAGGCCTATATATATTTTAAAATGTCTTCCATACTGTATCTGCCCCAAACTTAGCTTAAGCATCATTCAACACAATAGGAGAACGTTTTAGGGGTCTCCGACCTCAAGCACCCCAGTTCTCCAACCTATTTTAAAATTCAACTTATAGAAATATCTTTATTAATATACATCTAATTTACACTAAATTTTGCATACATGTGCATTAGGTACTTTGACAGGTCATACAGGCACTCCAAGCACTGTAGTTCTCAGTGTTGCCAACTAAATTAAAAACTCTATATTTCAGATTTGTTACCGTTGGACATATCCGCATTGATTTGCACCAAACTTGAATCACATTTGAATTAGGTACCGGGACAGTTGATGTGGGTACTTCCGGCACCGCAGTTGTCAGTGCTGCCAACCAATTAAAAATATAAAATTTTCAATTGCTTCAATATCGTTGAACGTATCAGCACCAAACTTGGTATTAACGTACTGGGAGGTGTCATAGTGGTACTTCAGGTCCCACAGTTGACAGTAATGCCAATCGTATTTAAAAATCAAATATTTAAAATTACTTCCATACAGTTCGACGTGTCCGCGACAAACTTTGAGTATACATATTCGACACAATCGAAACATACTGTGGATGTTCCTGTATAGAAGCACCCATTTTTCAGCGTTGTCACACCATTTTAAAATTCATTTTTTTTTAATGGTCCCCATACTGTTACGTGCCGATAGCTATTTCTATACTTCCAAGAAAGCGTGGGCGGAGCCGCGGGACGTTTTGATATAATTTTAAATAATATTTTTCATAGCCCTATTGCAAGAGACTCATTAAAAGAAATATAATGTGTAATACATTGTTTGTTTACAACAGTATTCGTTATGTATTTATACACAATTTTTATATATGCATATAACAAAATATTTTGGTTACACTGTCTGTATCTGTGTATATTTTCACCGTATGGAGCGATGTTTGGAGTCCGGAGCATCAGGGAGCAATGCCCCAAGTTTTTATAGTGAAACACAATGTACTAGTAAAAGCAAACATATATCTCTCTGCCTTTGAATAGAAGCAGGTTTTTTCCCGGAATTTTGAGCTACAGGTAATTAATTTTTGCAGACGGTAATTATGATCAAAAATAGACATCTTCATTGAAAAATACGTAATTAGATATTAACGTATTGTACTGGATGGGAGCATATTTACAGTTTTTTCAGTTTACAGTAAATATGTATTCGAAGTTGTATTATCTCTAGGAACTTAAATGCTTCCTGTAATTCAAAATATTTCTTGGGTTTCCTGGAAGCTTGTTAGTAGTTTATTATAAACTACACCAAGAAACTTCAATTTATATGTCTTGCCAGAGTGAAGATATAGGAAGCATAGCAATGTGATAGTGAATGCATAAACATCCCATTACTTGCCTCGTAAGGCTGCAGGAAAACAAAGCAATAGTAAATTGGGATGAATGTGAGAGAATTTTAACACCAATTCTGCTGATTACATTGATTATCTGCAGCATAACGCAATAGTTACTTGTCTGAAAGAAAATGAAAAAAAAAAATGATATTTTTATTGAAAAATAACTTTACAGAAAGAAAACCATTTTATGCATTAGCTCAAGCACAAAACACTTCTCATTCAGAAAACAAATTACGTTCATTTCTAAGGAAGTAAGAAAATATGTGGCATAAAAGAACTTCCCAAACTGGACGTACGAAACATCGTAACCTTATATTAGATTTTGTTTTTCATTTTTGGCCCATATAAGTAGTTGTAGTCTACCATAACTCAGTTACATGTCGGAGGAATAACATCTCTCGGCGGTCACTTCTCCGGGATGGGAAAGAAAACGATTACGTGCTTGTATAGGTACCATTTCGAAATTTGCTTGGTGAAATTGAAGAAAACAGTAGAAAACCTCAGCCAGCGCATCCGACAACAGAACTCGAAGCTGGTAGTTTCTTCACTGTTGGGCCGAATTTCAGAACAATATCCACTATAGGACGGGCATGTATGTTACGTGTTACAATTCTCTATCACCTTCGAAGTATTTCCCTGAGCGACCACGGAAGAAACCAAGAACCCCTACTAAGCCTCAAAGCACACTAACCGTCAATTTGTCAACATGTGAAATTATTTCACTATTCTCCTTATCTATTATGGCGACCAATACTGGAACGTATCAACGGGTCAAATTTTGGACCGGGTCAACCAATGACCTGATTTCAACCCGGTGATACTGAGGAAGAAGCAGAATTTTTAATTACACTTCTCACCATTAAAAATGCAACACTGAGGAGAGAAGATAGGAGCCCCAAATTTGCCAGATAGATACCGTAAGGTACAAGTAACAAATAATTAAACTTATCGCTCTGTACGATGCATGACAACGTGACGACAGCGAAACAGAACTGGCGAAGGCCAGTAGCCTGTGGGTCTACCATGAGCGTTCAGAACGGCTGCAACACGGCGAGGTACAGAGAGGATGAGTCCTTGGATGTCCTCCTGGGGTATGTCAAGCAATGCCTCTTCCACACGACGCCACAGCTCATCAACTGTAGCTGAGGGAGATCGCTGGCGTGAGAGGCGTTGTGCAATCATGGACCAGACGTGTTCAATATACGAGAGATCAGCCAAGGAAGCCGGGGAGGATTGTGCCCATCCGGGAAGGCTAGGACATCACGTAGCATATGCGGGAGCGCGTTATCCTGCTGGAATCTGGTCCCCGGCAGGACCTGAACTAAATGGACCACAACCGGGTCCAACACATTGTCAATGTACCGTTGGCTGGTCACACGTCCGTCAATGCGTAGGAGACACGAACGGGCCCGGAATCCAATGGTATCCAACATCATAACACACGGTGCCGGACCGACCTGGCGATGCAAAACACGAACTTCGCCTAGCCTAGTGCAACGGTACTGCCAGATACGGATGCGACCATCATGATGCTGCAAACAGAAGCGAGATTTGTCTGAAAAAAAAAAGATGTCCTGCCATTCGACTCTCCATGCGCGGTGTTCGCGACACCATTGTAATCGCTCATAACTATGCTGTGCAGTGTGCAGTCAGCGGAAGCCACAGCAATGGTCACCGTGCAAAATGGCCCAACTTTTACAGACGAAGTAGATCTGTTCGTGGGGAAACTGAGCGCTGTGAAACATTCGCCAGTGTTCGGGACGTGACTGTTCGATCCGCCAGAACCATACGCACAAGTCGTCTGTCCTCGCTGCCGTGGTATGGCGCGGTCGTTGGGATCCGGCATGTCATTGCGTAGTGCCTTCGTGGAGCAATCGAGTCCATATGCGCTCCACTGTAGACGCAGTCCGTCCAATACGGGCACCAATGTCGCGAAAGGATAAACTGCACTCGGGATATGCCACAATTCTTCCGCGATCAAAGGTGGAAACCTGATGGCAGGGCTGCCAATAGGGCTTCGGCGACGATGCATCGATCGAACTATACACACACTCACGTCACACCATCAGTCGTCTACCACTGCACTGTGGCTCTGTGGTCTGCCTCCGATCTCTGTTCCTAGATTGCATGTCCGGCGTCTCATACGTCACGGAGCTGTCGTGGTAATCAGTTGTTTATCTTTACATACTCTATAATCTACATATTCTGCAAATTTTGCAATAATCTGATGTGTCCTTCTTCTTTTTGTTGCACTTTTAATGGCGAGCAGTGTATGTCCTTGCCTTTGAATTTGAATTTAATTGCTAAGGCCTTTAGGCAACTTTGGCTCAGGCCGGATGGATGATGATTGGTGGAATGAAGAAAATGGATGAAATGAGAACCCCCGATAAAACCCACGCACACGGTGTTTTTTCCACCGCAAAGTTCACATGGCACGACAGGGACCGATTCGAAGACCTCGAGCGTCAGGGCTGGGCGCTCTACCATTGAGCCACGGCGGCCTCAATAATTTCCTTGCGTTTTAGCAACGTTTCTTTCAGGGGTGACCTGGACCGGAGGCTCAGAGTACGAAAAATACAACACCGAAAATACAACAGGGTCAATAGCATCAAGTTTAGGACCGGTTCACTTTCAGCTCTGATGCTGACCTTGATCGTCGAATGGAACAAGGCACTGGGCCACCGTCCACAAGGTTGCGGGATCGAATCCCGTCTGGGGCATATATATTAGTGGATTTTAAAGAGCGTTGCATTCATAAAATTGGTTGGAGTCAGGCCGGGCTGATGTCAGAAGATATTACAATGACTCAAAAAACAAAAGTTAATCTACCTCTTATCCTTCAATTATCTATGATAAAAAAATTATCAGACTCTTCAATTTCACTTTAACATATATTAACTCAGTTCAAACGCATTCCTGTCTAATAACCTGTCTGACAAATCTCAGTAGCCTTCTGGTTCATTCTGCAAAATTTACCTCATACAATACATAGGTGGAGGTATTATTTTACCTGACCAAAGCATTCGACTCTACATCTCAAATACGTTTACTGCATAAAGTATCAAACAAGTTTAATATGCCTATCCTAAATTCTGTTGAATAGGGACATTGGGGCGACTAGGAAAAGAACGGGAAAAGTAATTTGATCATGTTTCTATTTTCTGATTGTGCCCCCCCCCCCCCTCTGGATGAGTGGTAACGCTTGTTCCGTTGTAATCAATGGGGCTTGGGTTCGATTTCCGATGGGAACATAAGGAATTCAGAGCACACTCAGCTTTGCAGGGCCTTTAGAATCATTGATTTGCCTCCAGGCAGAACACCTATCAATATCATTTGTTGAGGTTACATCTTGATGATGGGACAGGCGCATTTAAGTTCGGAAATTGATTGTTTAACATGGTGTTGTTGCCAAACATTCACACACACCCTCAGGTTGGCAGCCTATAAAAACAATATTAATCGTTTTAGGAATTTTTCTAAACAGACAAATTTTGTGTGGCAGCACTAGTAACTACAGTGGCGGACAAAAGTATTGGAACAATGCAATTTCTGCTTAAAATATTACTACAATTGTGTATATATTAAACTTAGCAAAACACAAAATGTAACACAAATTTATTTCACTTAAATAATACTAATTTTATCTGGAAAATAAAAACTTAAATGTAATTTATAAGGATTTACAAAGAAAAATATAATCATATAACAGGACAAAAGAAGTATGGATTGGAACACCGCCAGCTCAGGTAATTCAAAACTTTGTAAGAGTCTTCACAACTCTTGAAAGTTTCTTGGCATTGAATTATTATATTTCTTAGTCAGTCCTGATTCTATTTAGTCCATTTTTTTTGTAAGGATCTCCTTTAGTTATGTTCTGGTTTAATATTGTATTCGTGAGTTTATTTGTTTCTTTATCAAAATATATAGCATCCTAGTGGTGCGTATCACTTTTAAAATATAAAAGAAGGAGAGCAGAACTAATCTACAAAATGTGATGCTACAATCAATTCATTTGTGTTCATTTTTTATAATTTAATCCTCTTCCGTGTAACAAGAAGATTCTTTACTCTACGGAAACTTCTTTCTGTTTCTTTACAGCCAATGGTAGAACAAGCACGATAACCAAGTTAAGTTCGATTGTCTGAACGCAAGTTAGTTTTACCCGTAAATCTTACCATAGTAAAAGATTAGTAATCTCAACAAGGCATTAACCAAGTTCCCCATCGCGTCAGAACTGGTTCCGGAGGTAGAGGTATCTCACCAGGAGCCGGTCGGATCTGTAATCCACACGCGAGTGACATATCATCCAACTTCGAAATACTGGCTTGCAAGCTGTGACCGTGGGTGAATGATTAAGGTGTCAGCTTGCTAAATAATGCAACCCGGGTTCGAGTCCTGGTGGGGATGAGTGATTGTTTTCTTTTTTTCTTTCAAAATACATTTATATCTGTTCATATTTCTTACTAATAATTGCTTTTTTGTAGTTTTTGGAAGATTATCTTAAATTAGTGACCATGGATTAGTGGAGGTACGGTCATGTATGTTTACTCTTTCGTTTCTTTCCTTCGACAATGTGGATTACTGCCCCGACCGGGACGTATCTCACCGGCATTCTCACGAAAATAGCGCACTCTAGACGGGGATTTTAAGAAAGCTTTCTTGACATTGGACACTAGTTTGTCAACATCTGGAAAATTTTTCCGCGCTTCCTCACTCACTCGATGCAAAGCATGTGCGAGACAAGCCATTATTCCTTGTGGCCACAACAGAAAGGGACTTTTGTCAAACAGCTGAAAAATGGTATAGTTTCATAATTACGTGCCTCCTAATCATGTGTTCGGTCACGTAGAGATGTATAAGCGAGGAGTTATAGTTATAGGATGACATATTGGCATATGTCAGGATATGTCAACCGAGCCGCCGTAGCTCAATGGCGTAGCATTTGGGAGGTCTTTTGTTCGATCCCAGCGGCCGACTATTCTGACTGGGGTTTTTCCAGAGGTTTTCCTCAGTCACACCAGGCAAATGCCGGCATGACACCTTCAACACAGGCGCTGGGTGACACCTTCCCGAATCCTTTAGCCTCTCCTATCGCGGCCTAAGCCTTAGATGCCTATCGGCCATAAATAAAATTTGCCCTCAGGACATGTCAGGAATATTATGACAGGATCGCAATCACAAAGTGTTTTCGTCCCAAGTACTTACGTCTGGGGAGAGGCATTTTGTTCTATGCTTAGAAGCGGAAAATCTTGGTTCAACCTTCTCCAGTCTCTCAGTCTTATATTACCGTCAAACGAGGTTTCCGTCGCGAAATCCGCCGATGTCGAAAATGTTATCAAGTACTTCGTTGTTCCGCACAGTGAGTCAGAAGGTCGAAAACGTGGCAAAAAAATCTAGTTAGGAATTTTGAACTAATAGGTTGGTTGTAGTAACGTTGGGACTATTAAATCCCACTCATAGAAAAGGTCGAGTGTTCTTACGACGGTTGTGTTTCAGGTCAAACATAACATTCTGATGTGAGCGAATGTCAGGTTAGTCGGGCGGAACACGTGGTGAGTCGTTGTCGTGAAATATCTTTGTGCTGTGCAGTGGAATTGAAAAAGTATGAAATAGAGGCTACTTTAGAAAGTGTGTACTTAATTAAAAATGCCGCCTTAAGCTATTAATCATATACTAAAAATATTTTTTAATCAACGTTCGTACCGAAAAATGAATAAAATTATCATAAAATATAATGAAAGTGAGAGATAAGTTACGTATACCACGGCATTCCGCTAAATATCGAATTGTTCTATAAAATATATATAGAATCAGCCTTAAAATCCTACTACTGGTCACTATTCCGGTAATGAGCCACAATTGAAATAGCAGCTACAATATGGCGTTATTTAATCATTTTGTTAAAGTAGGTTAAAACGTATAAAATTCGGTCCAGATTAAATCAAATAACGTATTAAACGATATCTATAGCATAGTACGAGACAGACCAAAGCACAAGAGGAAAATAATGCTCTCTCGCTTCAAGGGATCAACGCATAACTTGAAAAAAAGACAGACGATGTCAGGATATACTGTCCCATCTTATTTGTATCACATGTTTGTTCTATTCCAGTTTAACATTTGAAACTGATACTTTCATAGTATTTTTGTGTTTATTAATGTATTTTTTATAATAAATAATTATAAATGTAATAAAAATGAGTTTTTACAGTAAAATAAAAACATAAAAAATTCGTTACGCAAACGTTTTTTAATACATATTCTTACATATAAATAATAAATGAATAAATAACTTAAGTGCATAAAATCAGTAAAATAAATAAATAAAATAATTTAATAGAATAAATATGAAAGAAAACATATAATATAAATTTATTGTATAGAATATATATTAAATATAAATATTAATTTCAGGTTCCTGTGGCGCGGCAGATGATTTCGGCAATTATTCATATGCCGTTGAGAGAGAAGAAGCAGCTGTCCATAAAGGAGGGAGAGTAGAAGAAATAGAAGAATTACAAAATTAAAAACTTCGTAAACATTTGTTCGTGTTTCTTTTCTATAGTATTTGTAACTCATTTTTATAATAAAACCCTTTTTGTATTTTCCAATTTTGATGTCAAATTCGTAATTACCATGGTCAAAATCTCTAATATACTGATATTTGTTCAGATAATCCTATTTTTTTGGATTAGATCCGCCATATTGAATCTTCCATTTTGATTTTTTTCATTTTAATGTCAAATTCGTAATTAGCAGAGTCAAAAACTCCACTATACCAATTTTTTTGTACACATTGACCGAGATTTTGAATTTTGGTCACCGTTTCTATATTCTGACCTACTGTGTGCTGCTGATGCGAATGTATTATTTTATAACAAAATTGTACTTCTGTTCATCGTGCTAAGTTGGAAAGTAACAGAGTTGTGTATCATGCAGATAAACCTACAGATTTAGAAATTCTCACCTAGTTGTCTTCATCCATTCATGGTTATTATATCCAGTGGCCGGAATTCTGCCAGCTAGGTCACCCGCCAAATCGTCGAGCACAATCCCCGACTTAAAAATTCTTACTATTGAAACTCTATATATCCTGCAAAACTCTACTTATATGCCTGTAACTTTGAATTTTGACCCACAAACTAAATATCCTGGCAGAATCCCTGACCAGTGGTATCGTTACTGTACTATGTTTATTATATATTCTAAAGTATGCCTTTAGCACAAGACAATATTATACGTATTAACACTATATTTCTCCTTTAGTTGCTTTTGGTGTCCATGTGAAAACTCGCTAAGTCCATGAATAACTGGTTTTGAGAAAAATTCTATTATCTGAGCCGCTGCATTAAAAAAAATATTCAGGAATTTCGTATTTGTTGCTAGAAATACTTGTATTTATGTATAAAATGAAAATGCATAGTTAAAACAATAATAAAATGTGCATACTTTGGCATTTTACTATT
>JAGDQP010050427.1:1391-14249 GCA_022664845.1 Lepisma saccharinum | reverse complement strand
CAAAGTTTCATTTATTTCTATATTATTATACTACTAATTATTATTATATATTATTATCGTTGCTGATTATAGTTTGGATTTCCCAAATGTACTATAATTTCACGACGCGAAGATCACCTCGGAGATACGTGTAAATAAGTATTATTAAAAAAGAGCATACACAGTACTGTAAATCATATATTTTTGCGCGGCGCTAATCTTAAATACTTGATACTTAAAAAACTTATTGAAAAATTCCTCGAAGAAAAAGAACGCGTTAACCTAACCTAGAAATTCACTAGGACGCTGTGCGTGTCATGCATTAAAACTAAAGTACCTCTCGTCTCTCCAGAGAACGACCTTAACTCTAGCAGTTCTTATTATTAACGTATATCGTCGTTGCACTCTATCATTCTAGATCATTGTCACAGCCCAAAACTCGCTGAATTGAGATACACAAACGAATAATCTCTTTTATCAATTGTCTGGACTGTAACACTGTAAAAGATTTCGTTAAAATCGGTTTACATTCATGTGCTGAGATTATTGCAGCTCACAGAATTCACTTAAACATACAGAATCATGCTATCACTAGTTCTTATAGCGTTTAAATACTCCAGAAATTACAACTATTCTTGGTAATTACTGACCCGAAATACTTCCAAAACACAATAATTCTGAAGAAAAAAATGGGAAAAGACAAATGTTATTTTAACTTAAAGCTACTCTGGAGGCAAAAAGTACCACATCTAAGGTCTATAATTAAAACAACTAAGATGAGTTAATAATAAGAATCTTGATTCCTGTGGGCGTAAATAATTTGAAATTATTCCATCGCTCTGAATGCATTTCAGGTAGCACTTATTTGTTCACTTAAACTCCGCTAAGCAAAGACAGACCTGACAATTTGTACTCCTTTCGTGTCACCAGAACTCTTCAATTTTCTCAAATTAGATACACTCTCAGTTAAAAACACCGAATCTAAGTTTTTTTTAAAATTCATAAACTACAAAGTTTACAGGGAAGGATACGTTGCTCATAAAATAATAAAAATGTACTGCTATCAAAAAAGAGAAGATATAAAAAGGGTGAAAATAATTATACAAGGGGAAAGATACAAGTGGGTGGTTTGGTTAGTCATAGAGCATGTCTGGAATTAAAAAAATGTATGTTTGCGTAAGCTTAAATCTCAGCCGTAAGATATAGCATCATAATCAGTAAAAAGTCACAATCGGTAGTTAAACGTTTACTCTCCTCTTGAGTTTTTCCCATCTTAGAATTTGAGATCTGTTTGACACTCCTGAGGAGAAACTAAAAATCTTAGAACTAAGCCTTCACGTATAATACAAAAACGAAACCTGTGTCCATATATGTTAACGCCACATTGAATGGATTGTACAGTGCGGTAGTACGTGAGAATACATAATCGTCGAAATTTGTCTACATTGCTCATTAGGAAGAAACATTTCCATAACGAACGTCCTAACAATGCTATAAAATCTGGAGAATATACATAATATCTGTATTATTCGGGAATCCTCGCAAAAAGCGCAGATACGATGGCAGTTGAACAATTTGAAATACTTGATAACACCACCGTCATATTGGGGTAGATTTTCGTCGGATAGGGCGTTAATTTCTTCGGTAGTTGAGACATTTATAGAAAGCAAAATTAACAAGGGGATAACCTCCACCAAAAATAATTTACTTAAACGGGATCGGAGCTGTTCCTCGAAGAGAAAATCCGGAGCAACTGCACCATATCCTTCTAGGTGGAGTTTATGCTTTATGGACAAGGTAGAGCGAACTTAGGTTAGTTAAGGGCAAAGCTGTCGCTAAGCTATATTGCCCCAGAATGTTGTCACCGCAGCTAACAATATATAATTAAGTACTAAGATTGAAATTAAACCATTCGGATTCAAACGTGTACGGAGATATCTTTAATTAGCTAACGTACATAATTAATAGGTTATGTCAAAGAAACAATAACCGAGATTGTCAAATTTATTCACAAGAATTTCTTAAAACAATACATATGATTAAGCACAGCGTATTATACATAACTAAATAGTCAAGAAACAAAATAACTGTTCTCCATGTAATCTGATAATATGAAGAAGTAAAGACAACAGGGTTCCTAACTGTATCTGGCAACTTTTGGAGTACAGCAGAGCTGAGTCTTGTCACGTCGGTATTAAAGATGTTGATAGTCTCTTAGAGTAATCAGATCTTGAAGATAGTAACAGCGTGTAGATGTTATCTAATGAATACGTTCACCACACAACACACACACACACCCGTTTCGAATGTCACGTATATATATTAAATTATTTTTTGTGTCCTTTATAATGTCCAATCACTAGTCACACCTATCAGGTCTAGCTACTAGGGATCTCTGTCCAATCACTGTCAAGTGAACTTCACTCGTCGCTGATCTTTACTGCACGTTGTACCCTGTGCTCAGCGATACTTGATATGCTGAAACCAGGTGCACTTCCAATTATCGTAAACTTTGTCCTGATGTTAAGGTGTAATTTGATCTGCTAACACAGTTGTCCTTTGTATACTCATATGCACTGGAACGTGGCTTGTGTTCGGAACATGTGAGTGGTAACCTTTTACTTTAGACTCACGTGTTGTAATTAGAATTTTGTACTCATTGCAACCCCATACTGTTTGGACAGATACAATCACTAAGTAGAAGCTACATTATTGACAGAATAACTTATGTTGGAGAACTAGCTTCAGATTGAGAAGACTTTAAAAAGTGAAATCAACTGAATTTTTATCAACCTCTTGTTTCGTGCCTTTGATTCATTACAAACTAAACACATATATTTCATACATTACATTTCTCTGCTCACTTCTTCATTAAACAAGGCACCTCTGGTGACACCAGTATTTGGTTAAAAGCAAGTTACATAGCCAAACAGCGCATTTTTTATTTATTTTTTCTTCATCTAGTTGTAACGTTGGAGAGGTCTAGTTCAGATGAAGAATGGTAAATAGGCGCTGGAACTTAAGTATCCGATTCTGCAGCTTCTACCGATATAAAATGTTTCTCTCTTTAGAATTTTCACATAATATATTTTAAGGTGATCTGAGAAGACTTGGTATTATAATAAAGTGGTTCTCTCCAGTATTTGGTTAGCAGCAAGATACTTAGCTAAAGAGTGTAATTCTTTTATATATATATATTTTCTCCGTCTAGTTCCAACTTTGGTGTTGTCTCGTTCACATGACGAATGGTAAACCATTAAACGCTGGAACTTAAGTATCTGATTCTGCAACATCTATCGATATAAAATGCTTCTACCTTTAGATATACCACATAATATAGTTTTAAGTGGTCAGAGAAGATTTTCTAATATTTAAAAATATTTTTCTCCAGTATTTGGTTAAAAGCAAGTTACTTCGCTAATGACACCCATTTTTTATTTACCGTTTCAGCGTCTAGTTGTAACTTTGTAGACGTCCAGTTCAGATGACAAATGGTAAATAAAAAGACGATGGAACTTAAGTATCTGACTCTGCAACTTCTACCGATATAAAATGTTTCTTCCTTTAGAATTGCCACATAATATAGTTTAAAGTGGTCCGGGAAGAATTCCGAACATTTTGAAAGCCCTTCTCTCCAGTATTTGGTAAAAAGCAAGTTACTTAACAAAAGAACTCATTTTTCATCTTTCTGCGTCTAGTTGTAACTTTGGAGTGGACGCGTTCAGAAAAACAATCGTAAATAATTAAACGCTGGAACTTGAGTATCTGATTCTGCAACATCTTGTATAAAAAGTTTCTTCCTTTAGAAACATCACATAATATAGTTTAAACTGGTCCAGAAGATTTTCTGTTATTTTAAAGTGGTTCTCACAGTATTTGGTTAAAAGAAACTTCCTTAACAAAAGAGCGTATTTTTTAATTTTTCTCTGTCTATTTGTAACTTTGCAGAAGTCTAGTTCAGATGAACAATGGTAAATAATTAAAAGCTGGAACTTAAGTGTCTGATTCTGCAACTTCTATTGACATAAAACTTTTATCCCCTTAGAATTGCCACTTAATTTTATTTAGAGTGGTCCGGGAGATTTCCTAACATTTTAAACGTCCTTCTCTATTGTATTTGGTGAAAAGCATTTTTTTATCTTTCTGCTTCTAGTTGTAATTTTGGAATGGTCTCATTCAGATGAAGAATGATAAATAATTAAACGCAGGAACTTTAGTATCAGATTCTGCAAGATCTATCGATATAAAATCATGCTTCCTTTACAAATACCACATAATAAAGTCTAAAGTGGTCCGAGAAAACTTCCTAATATTTTAAACGTGGTTCACTCCAGTATTTAGTTAAAAGCAAGATACTTATCCAAAGAAGTAAATTTTTTTAGTTATCTCTTCTCCGTCTAGCCGTCAAGGACTCATAAAATATTTCCAGGAAACAAATCATATATGTCAAGGAAACTCATCATATATGTCAACGAGACACATCATATATGTCAACGAAACTCATGATATATGTCCAGGAAACGCATATATATCAAAGAAACGCATAATATATGTAAGGAAACAAATCATAAATGTCAAGGAAACGCATCACATATGTCAAGGAAACTCATCATATATGTCAAGGAAACTCATCATATATGCCAAGGAAACTCATCACATATGTCTAGGAAACTCACCATATATGTCAAGGAAACCCATCAGATATGTCAAGGACACCCACAAAATATCTCCAGGACACCCAAAAAATATTTCCAGCACACCTACCAAATATCTTCAGGACACATATAAAATATCTCAAAGAAACATATTAAATATCTCCAGGAAACCTATGAAATATCTCAAGGAAAAATATGAAATATCTCAAGGGAACCTACGAAACATCTCAAGGAAACATATGAAAAATCTCAAAGAAACTCATCATATATGTAAAGGGATCTCAAATTATATGTCAAGGACACCCATCTAAAATGTCAGGGAAACCCATCATATATCTCCAGGACATGCAAAAAATATCTCCAGGACACCTATCAAATATCTCGAGAACACCCATCAAATATCTCCAGGACAACCAACAAATATCACCAGGATACCTATCAAATATCACCAGGACACCTATCTAATATCTCCAAGAAAAACATCAAATATCTTCTGGCCACATATCAAATATCTCAAACAAACCTATAAAATATCTCCAGGAAACCTATGAAATATCTTAAGGAAATACATGAAACATATCAGGGAAACCTATGAAATATGTCAAGGGAACCTATGAAACATCTCAAGGAAACCTATGAAATATCTCAAAGAAACTCATCATATATGTCAAGGGATCTCAAAATGTATGTCAAGGAAACCCATCTGATATGTAAGGGACACCCATCATATATCTCCAGGACACCCACCAAGTATCTCCAGGACAACCATCAAACTTCACCAGGACACCTATCAAATATGTCAAAGAAACATATGATATATCTCCAGGAAACCTAAGCAATATCTTAAGGAAACCTAGGAAATATCTAAAGGAAACCTATGAAATATCTCAAAGAAACCTATGAAATATCTCAAGAAAACCTATGAAATATCTCCAGGAAACCTGTGAAATATCTCCAGGAAACCTATGAAATATCTCAAGGAAACTTCTGAAATATCTCAAGGAAACCTATGAAATATCTCAAGAAAATTAATCATATATATCAAGAACTCATCAAATATCTCCAGGAAACCCATCATATATGTCATGGAAGCTCAAAATATATGTCAAGAAAACTCATCATACATGTCAAGGGAACTGTTAACATATGTCAAGGAAACTCATCAGATATGTCAATTAAACCCATGTTATATATCAAGGACACCCATCAAATATATCCAGGACACCCAACAAATATCTCCAGCACACATATCAAATATCTTCAGGACACATATCAAATATCTCAAAGAAACATGAAATATCTCCAGGAAACCTGTGACATATCTCAATTAAACCTATGAAATATCTAAAGGAGACCAATGAATTATCTGAAGGAAACCTTTGAAATATCTCAAGGAAACTCGCGATATATGTCAAGGAAACTCACCATATATATCAAGGAAACCCATCTGATATGTCAGGGAAACCCATCAAATATCTCCAGGACATCCATCAAATATCTCCAAGAAAACGCATCAAATATCTCCTTGAAACCCATCCAATATCTCCAGGACAGCCATCAAATATCTCCAGGAAACCCATCAAATATCTCCGGGACACCCATCAAATATCTCCAGGACACAAATCAAATATCACCAGGACACCCATCAAATGTCTCCAGGATTGCTATCAAATATCTTCAGGACATATATCAAGTATCTTAAATAAAGCTATGAAATATCTTCAGGAAACCTATGAAATATCTTAAGGAAAACTAGGAAATATCTCAAGTAAACCTATGAAATATCTCAAGGAAACCTATGAAATATCTCAAGAAAACCTATGATATATCTCCAGGAAACCTGTGAAATACCTCCAGGAAAGCTGTGAAATATCTCAAGGAAACCTATGAAATATCTAAAAAAAACTCATCATATATGTCAAGGACTGATTAAATATTCCCAGGAAAACTATCATATATGCCAAGGAAACACAATATATATGTAAAGGACACACATCATAACTTCCAATTAAAACCATCAAATATCTCCAGGAAACCCATCAAAAATCTACAAGAACCCATAAAATATCTCCAAAACACCAATCAAATATCTCAAGGACACCCATCAAAAATCTCCAGGACACCCAACAAATATTTCCAGGACACACAAAATATTGCTATAGAACAACTATCAAATATCCTCAGGACAGATATCAAATATCTCAAGGAAACCTGTGAAATATTTCCAGGACACCTACGAAATATCTAAAAGACACCTAT
Source organism: Lepisma saccharinum (assembly GCA_022664845.1). Taxonomy (NCBI): domain Eukaryota; kingdom Metazoa; phylum Arthropoda; class Insecta; order Zygentoma; family Lepismatidae; genus Lepisma; species Lepisma saccharinum. Next base: position 7,356 of record JAGDQP010050427.1, on the reverse strand, counting down.
CACATATATCTAGGACACCTATCAAATACTTCCGGGACACCCATGAAATTTCGACAGGACACCCACCAAATATCTCCAGGACAACCATAAAAATCTCCAGCAAAACCATCAAAATCTCCAGAACACCCATCAAATATTTCCAGGACACACATCAATTATCTAAAGCACATCTATCAAATATCCTCAGGAGAGATATTAAATATCTCAAAGAAAGCTATGAAATACCTCCAGGAAACCTATGAAATATCTTAAGGAAACCTATGATATATCTCAAGGAAACATATGAAATATCTTAAGGAAATCTATGAAATAACCAATCTAATATATCTTCAGGACGCCGTTCAAATGTCCCCAGGACACCGTTCAAATATCTCCAGGACACCGATAAAATATTTCCAGGAAACGGATCAAAAATCTCCAAGACAGCCATCAAATATCTCCAGGACACCGATCAAATATCTCCAAGAAAACCCATCAAATATCTCCAGGACAAAGACCAATTATCTCCTGGACACCCATCAAATATCTCCAGGACACCGATCAAATATTTCCAGGATACTGGTCAAATATCTCCAGGAAACCCATCAAATTTTTGCAGGACACCCATCAAATATTTCCAATACACCCAACAGATATCTCCAGGACACCCAACAAATATCACCAGGAGAGATATCAAATAACTCAAAGAAAACTATGAAATATCTCCAGGATACCTAGGAAATATCTTAAATAAACCTATGATATATTTCTAGGAAACCTATGAAATATTTCAAGGAAACCTATGAAATATCTCAAGGAAACCTACGAAATATCTCAAGGAAATCTATGCAATATCTCAAGGAAACCTATAAACTATCTCAAGGAAATCTATAATATATATCTCTAGAAGACCTATGAAATATCTCCATTAAAGCTGTGAAATATCTCCAGGAAACGTATGAAATATCTCAAGGAAACCTATGAAATATCTCAAGAAAACCCATCATATATGTCAAGGACTCATAAAATATCCCCAGGATAATCATCATATATGTCAAGGAAACACATCATATATGTCAAGTAAACCCATCATATATTAAAAGAAAAACCATCAAATATCTCCAGGAAACCCATCAAAAATATGCAGGACACCCATCAAATATCTCCAAGACACCAATCAAATATCTCAAAGACATCCATCAAATTTCTCCAGGACACCCATCAAATATTTCCAGGACACACATCATATTGCTATAACACAACTATCAAATACCCTCAGGACAGATGTCAAATATCTCAAGAAAACCTGTGAAATATTTCCAGGACACCTATGAAATATCTCCAAGACACCCATCAAATATGTCCAGGATTCCTATCAAATATTTCCGGGACACCCATGAAATATCCCCAGGATACCCACCAAATATCTCCAGGACAACCATCAAAATCTCCAGTACACCCATCAAATATTTACAGGACACACATCAAATATCTAAAGCACATCTATCAAATATTCTCAGGAGAGATATTAAATATCTCAAAGAAACTTATGAAATACCTCCAGGAAACCTATGAAATATATTAAGGAAACCTATGATATATCTCAAGGAAACCTGTGAAATATCTTAAGGAAATCTATGAAATAACTCAAGGAAACCTATGAAATAGCTCAAGGAAACCAATCAAATATGTCAGGGACTCATCAAATAACTCCAGGAAGAACATCATATATGTCAAAGAAACTCATCATATAAGGCGAGGGAACTCATGATACATGTCAAGGAAACTCATCATACATGTCAAGGAAACTCATCAGATATGTCAAGCAAACCCATCAGATATGTCAAGGACACCCATTAAATATCTCCAATACACCCAACATATATCTGCAGTTCACCCAACAAATATATCCAAAAAACCAAACATATATCCCCAACGCACGTATCAAATATCTTCAGGACACATATCAAATAACTCAAAGAAACATAAAATATTTCCAGGAAACTTGTGAAATATCTCAAGGAAACATATGAAATTTCTGAAGGAGACCAATGAAATATCTCAAGGAAACCTATGAAATATCTCAAGGATACTCGTCATATATGTCAAGGAATCTCACCATATATATCAAGGAAACCGAACATATATGTCAGGGAAATGCATCATATATCATCAGGACATCCATCAGATTTCTACAAGAAAACACATCAAATATCTTCAGGACACCCATCAAATATGTCCAGGACACCCATCAAATATCTCCAGGACACCCATCAAATATATCCAGGACCCCATCAAATATCTCAAGAACACCCATCATATATCTCCAGGACACCCATCAAATATCTCCAGGACACCCATCAAATATCAACAGGACACCCACCAAATTTCTCCAAGACAGCTATCATATATCAAAACTCTCAAAGAATGCTATGAAATATCTCCTTTAAACCTACGAAATATCAGAAGGAAACCTATGAAATATCTCCACTAAAACTATGAAATGTCTCCAGGAAACCTATGAAATAATTCAAGGAAACCCATAAAATATCTCAAGGAAACTCATCATATATGTCAAGAAAACTCACCATATATGTCGAGGAAACCCATCAGATATGAGAAGAAAACCCATCTGATATGTCATGGAAACCAATCATATATATCAAAGACACCCATCAAATATCTCGAGGCCACCCATTAAATATCTCCAGGACACCCATCAAATATTTCCGAGACAAAAATCATATATCTAAAGGACACCTATCAAATAATTCCAGGACACCCATTAGATATCTCCGACACCCATCAAATATCTAAAGGACACCCATCAATTATCTCCAGGTCAGCCATCACATATCTCCAAGAGACCCACCAAATATCTCCACAACACCCATCCAATATCTACAGGACACCCATCAAACATCTCCAGGACACCCATCAAACAGCTCCAGGACACCCATTCAATATATCCAGGACACCCGTCAAATATCTCCAGGACACCCAACAGATATCTACAGGACACCCAACAAATATCAACAGGTCACACATCATATATCTCTAGCACAACTATCAAATACCCTCAGGAGAGATGTCAAATATCGCATAAAAACCTATGAAATATCTCCATAAAACCCATGAAATATCTCAAAGAAACCGATGAAATATCTCTATTAAACCTATTAAATATCTCCAGGAAACCTGTGAAATATCTCAAGAAAACCCATGAAATATATCAAGGGAAGGCATGAAATATCCCAAGTAAACGCATGAAATATCTGAAGGAACGCATGAAATATCTCCAGGAAACCCTTCACGTATGTCAATGAAACTCATCATATATGTTAAGGAAACACATCACATATATCAAGGAAACTTATCATATATGTCAAGGAAACTCATCATATATGTCAAAGAAACATTTCATATAAGTCAAGTAAATCCATCTGATATGTCATCGAAGCCCATCTGATATATCAAAGACACCCAACAAATATTAACCAGGACACACATAAAATATCTCCTGAACACCTATCAAATATCCTCAGGAGAGATATCAAATATCACAGAGAAACCTATGAAATATTTCCAGGAAACGCATGAAACTTCTCAAGGAAACCTGTGAAATATCTCAAGGAAACCTATGAAATATCTCAAGGAAAAACATCATATATATATATCAAGGACTCATAAAATATCTCCAGGAAACCCAAAATATATGTCAAGGAAACTTATCATATATGTCAAGGAGACTCATAATATATGTCAAGAAATCTCATCATATATGTCAAGGAAACTCATATATGTCAAGGAAACTCATCATATATGTCAAGGAGATTCATAATATTTGTGAATAAAACTCATCATATATGTCAAGGAAAGGCATATATGTCAAGGAAACTCATCATAATTGTCCAGAAAACGCATCAGATATGTCGAGAAAACCCATCTGATATGTCAGGAAAACCCATCATATATATGAAGGACACCTATCAAACATCTCCAAGACACCCATCAAATATCTCCAGGACAACGATCAAATATCTCCAAGACACCCATCAAATATATCCAGGACACCGGTCAATTATCTCCAGGACACCGATCAAATATATTTAGGACACTGATCAAATATCCACAGGGAACACATCAAATATCTTCAGGACACTCAACAAATATATCCAGGACACCAATGAAATATCACCAGGACACACATCAAGTATCTCAAGCACACCTATCAAATATCTCCAGGAAACCTATGAAATATCCCAAGGAAACCTATGAAATAATTCATGAAACCCATGATATAAGTCAAGTAAACCCGGAAAATAAGTCAAGGAAATACATTTAATAATTTAAGGAAACCAATGAAATATCTCAAGGAGACTCATATATTTCAAGGAGGTTCATGGTAATTTTCAAGGAGGCTCATGGTATTTTTCATGGAGACTCATCCTATTTGTCAAGGAGACTCATCATATTTGTAAAAGAGACTCATCATATTTGTCAAAGAGACTCGTCATAAATGTAAAGGAAATTAGTCATATATGTCAAGGAAAGTCCTCACATATGATGTCTCAAGGAAACTCATCACATATGTCAAGGAAACTGGTCATATATGTCAAGGAAATATCGAAAATGCCATCGACACACATAAAATATCTCTAAGAAAGAATCAAATATCTCCAGGACAGCCATCAAATATATCCAGGACACCAATAAAATATCTCCAGAATACCTATCAAATATCTCCAGGACACCCATCAAACATCTCCAGGACACCCATCAAATATCACCAGGACGCCGATCAAATAACTCCAGGACACAGTTCAAATGTCTTCAGGACACCGTTCAAATGTCTCCAGGACAACGTTCAAATATCTCCAGGACACCGATCAAATATCTCCAGGACACGGATCAAATATCTGCAAGAGAGTAATCAAATATCTCCAGGAGAGCGATCAAATATCTCCAAGACAACCATCAAAAATATCCAGGACACAGACCAATTATCTCCAGGACACCCATGAAATATCTCAAGGACACTGATCAAATATCTCCAGGACACCCATCAAATATCACCAGGACACCGATCAAATAACTCCACGACACAGTTCAAATGTCTCCAGGACACATAAAATATATATCAAGGAAACTCATCATATATGACAAGGAGACTCATCATATATATCAAGGAAACTCATTATATATGTCAAGGAAACTCAACATATATGTCAAGGAAACTCATCATATATGTCAAGGAAACCCATGAGATATGTCAAGGAAATTTATCTTATATGTCAAGAAGACTCATCTTATATGTCAAGGAAACTCATCATATATGTCAAGGAAACGCATCATATATGTCAAGGAAATTCATCTTATATGTCAACGAAACTCATCATATATGTGAAGGAAACTCATCATGTATGTCAAGGAAACTCATCATATATGTCAAGGAGATTCATTATATATGTCAAGGACATTCATTTTAAATGTCAAGGAAAATCAACATATATGTCAAGGAAACTGATCATATATGTCAAGGAAATTCACCATATATGTCAAGGAAACCCATCTGATATGTCAGGGAAACCCATCAATTATCTCCAGTACACCCATCAAATATCTCCAGGACACCCATCAAATATCTCCAGGACAGCCAATTAATATCTCCAGGATACCTATCAAATATCAGCAGGACACCCATCAAATATCACTATGACACCCATGAAATATCACCAGGTCAACCATGAAATATCACCAGGACACCCATCAAATATCACCCATCAAATATATCCAGGACACCCATCGCAGACAACACACGGACATCCCATGGATATCATTAGGATATCCTTGGCGGACATGTCGGATGTCCATAGGATGTCCGAAAAAGGTCCCGCGAATGTCCGATTCATGTCCGTAGGGCATCCATACGCAACTCTTGTAGACATCCGACGGACGTCCTTTTAGGTACGCAAGGGACATTTAT
>JAGDQP010050426.1:0-12864 GCA_022664845.1 Lepisma saccharinum | reverse complement strand
TTTTCTTTTTGTTTATGTAGAAATTAAATTATTTCATCCCTATATTTGATGGAAACATCAATCAAAAGTTAATTGAAATATGGTCTCCGCTTAAATTATAAACTTTGCGTCAGGGACGTACGTAGAGGAGGATCCTGGAACCGGACTCCTTCCCGCGAAATTAAGATTTTTTTGTGTGAAATTAGTATAATTTTTGGCAATATTATACACATTTTACTTAAATTTCACACCCAGGCAGACCTCGCCCTCCCCATCGAAGGCGCCGGACCCCCCAAAAGGAACTTCTGCATACGAGCCTGCTTAGCGTAAACCCTCTAAAAATTTGAGACTACAGCACAATATACACAATGTTTTTTTGCTTTTAGTATGATGTGTCCTTGTTTGCTTTATAAAAAATTAGTAACACTAGTTTCAGCTCAGGTTCATACGTATGCCAACGAAAACTTGTCTGTACAATAGTACTATATACGCATTTATAAATGCGTTTTTTTGACAAACATGGCTTCTTTGTAGTCTCTGTTTTTCTAATGTTCTTTTCAGGAAGGCTTCTTAGCATTGTGTGGCGTGAAATTTTATGTCCCAATTCTTGTTCCATCATAGAAGCAATCTGTTGTGCATTCTCCTACACAACGGGGCCTGATTTTCTCTTCTTCGACCGCATTAATACCTTTAACTTGACATCGTAGATTCTGTTTACCTTTTTTTAAACCCATTTTCGCCTGTTTAAGATCAACCCAAAGGCCTCTAGCAATTTCGCTATAGGATATTACTTCTGCATTCAGTGCCAAAATCTTGCACTGAGTCCTGGGAGTTATGACCAGGCACGTATCAAGAATTTGGTTTTGGAAGGGTGTTCCAGGGCTTCCTGGAAGGGGGAGGGGGGAGTCCAAGGTGTGACTGGGCATGGCATTAAATATATATAATTACACCTGAAGTTATACTATTTTTCATAAAACTCTAAGCTTTGGGGGGGGGGTCCGGACCCACCCCCTAAATACGTCCCTGATTATGACTTTTCTCGATGAGAAGCAACAAGGAAATAAGTTGACTGCAGATATCAAAATGTCGAGCGCAACGTGCGTAAACTAATTACAGCACCTCTGGCGGATAATGAAACAAGCTAGAAACGAAATGAAAGTGTTAATCTTTACTAATTGCTAATGTACATTTGCTCTACAAAGACAATGTTGAAATTAAATTGTTCAGTGCAAACATAAAGAAACAAAACTATCTGAAACACTGCCTTGAAGATGGATAATGATTAATAAACATACTTCATATTTTGTGCACGTGGTAGGTAGATTTATCCCTGTGAAACGACGTCTGTAATATGAATTCTAATCTACATTAATCAGTTAACTAATACGTGGTTAAAAATAACTAACACTAGTGCCTCTGTAGCTTTAACTCAGATTTATCTCGAAATATTTGAAAAAATACAAAAAAAAACATGCAAGTGGTGATATTTTTTGGACCAAATTGTAGTAGTTAAACCAGTCTCCATTCAAGTAGTCTACCTATGTTTAATCCGCCCATGAAATCGAGAGTTTGTTAAATATGATTTTTTAAAGCCATTAAAACCTCTGAGTAGACAACACTGTTGAACCATGCTTTTAAAAAGAACGCAGATGAAAAAGTGAAAAAGAAGATAGAGAGATCAGCTCATAACGAGGTCTTTTTTCGCAGGTGGACAGTCACTTGTTCCAGAAAATAACGAAACAAATGGTTAAAGGGAAGGAAGGAGATTCGATTTTCCGATTGCCTCTGTCGTAACTAACTGTTCATGGAAGGCTAGAGGAGAGAGTGGAACGTAGAAACAAAGAAAGCATTCAAAACGACGGACAACAGAAATAATAGAAGGAAAAAAAAGAGGAAATGAACAGGAGAAAAAAGTTTAAGAAAATGGTGGCAAAGACATTTCTGTGTTCATTTTTCTTTTTGTGCTGTTCCCCACCCCCTCCTCTAAATTTCCCTTTTTACACATCGCCCATTCGATAATAATAACTAGAATTTAATGAGTTACCCCCGTTCTTACCAGTGAATCAAGATATAAACTAAAATTGTTAAATACGAGGTCTTGTTGGGATTTGCTTCATGTTCAGTTAATTAGCGTTTGACCTTGTCTTAAGGTCTTTTTCACTCTTTGTTAAGTGAAACCCTTGTAGTTGTTGCGCTCCATTAACTTTTGCCTTCAAATAAGTGTTCTGATCGACCTACAACGTTCTCAAGGGCGTGAAAGATCGCAGTTCTCACAAGCGTTAGAATCCTTTGAAACCTTCTCCATGAACTTCATGGCATGAAGTAACTATGAGACATACAGAACTCTGAGGCATTCTTACCAGATCTTCCTACATCTTCACAGACTTCTTCCTACACCCCAGGTTTCTTCCAGACCCCGTCATAGGTGTGTATCAACACCAAATTGTCGAATCTGAATTTAATTTTTAAGGCCTTTAGGTAACTTTGGCTCCGGCCGGATGGATGATGATGGGATTAATTGGTGGAATTAAGAAAGTGAGAGAAAATGGGGAAACCCCGAGACAACCCATGCACATGGTGTTTGTCCACCACAATGTACACATGGTATGAGAAGGGCATACTTCACAAGCATGTCTTTGGACAGAACACTCCTCCTCATTAGCACATCTCATTACACTCTGTCTTCTTGCACTAATGAAAATTGGAATGATAATCTGGAGAAAACTCCCGGAACTCTCCTACCTGATAGTAACTTTAAAAACTGGTCTTGTGTCCATAACTTGAAATTAATAACGCACGCTAACAAGTCCTACATTAAACTTTACTAAAAATTAAGATCAATGTGACATTATTTTTAGTTTTTTTTTTAGTACTGTTTAATGAAGGCCTTATCAGCATGTGCTATTAATTTCATATCTGATAGCTTTTACATGTTTGTCATTCCTGTCCTCACTGGCGAATGATGCCTCTGGGAAAAACTTACAACAAAAGGCCTCAGTTGTCACCATCTCTCATTTTGCTCCTGCCATTTAATTTTTTACGACAACATAATTTAAAAATTACCAGAATATAAAAATTATTGCAATTTTCTATGGATACAGGTATTAACTCTATCTGGATAGATACTTCTATCAAGTCACTGGTTTTGCAGAAAATAACGATCCATAATATATATTCGCATATAATAAACGAATTGTAAAAACCAACCCAAATATTTTTTTTAGAGGACTCATATTCGAGGGGTACTTAGTTATATTCAAGGAAATACGGTAATTATGAAAGTGTTTTATTAAGTTCAAGAATGATTATTTTCGGTTATAACTTCAGAGTTAGGGATCATTGTAAAATTCTCTGAAAATTATCTTGTGAAGTAAATATTTGCCTTAAGTCAGCAATATTCTACTGTTTTAAGTTTACAGCCAATCTCTCTTGTGGTGGTATACAGCCAGTCGAAAAGAAGTATTTTAGTACAGTATTATGACCAAGAGCAAATATCTTGTTTATTTCTTTTTTCTATCCAAGCTGATATTCTGACATAATTGAATTTCTATTTTGTCTTCTCTCAAAGATAAAAAGACCCAGCCTCTGTGATCCAGGAGATAACGCGCGGACTCCGGATTGGTAATGAGTAGGTATGCGGATTCGAGCTCCACAGCTGACCATCCTGACAGCTTTTCCGTAACTTTTACCAGGCAAATGCTTGGGACGGTACCTTAAGTACAATGTAACCAAAAAGGTTTTTACCGTTCCATTAATCATGCGCTCACAGAGAGGAGACGAAATGACGCATGTGCCTGCGATCAGGAGTTAGTCTGACCATCGACTTTCACTAATGCAGGCAGGGTGCTCACACACAACTGTCATTGCTCGCCAAGTGTAAAAAAGAAATAGAAAGAGAAGAAAAAGAAAAGGCTTGTTCGCGTGTATTTGTTGTATGACTTTAAAGTGGGCCAGGCATTTGGTAAGAATGCCGCGAACGAACGCACCACCAGGAATTGGTTCCAGAAATTCCGTTCAGGACATGCAAGCCTTGCTGATGAACCTTGCAGTGGACGACCACATTTGTTGGATGACGAGGCCCTGAAAGTAGCCATCGACAAGGACAGTGGTCTAACGTGTGATGAACTTGCAGAAACATTCCATGTTTCCGCTGAAACAGTCAGACTACACCTGCATGGAATAGGGAAGTCATACAGGTTAAGCAAGTGGGTAGGTACCCCACACATTGTCGGCAGCCAACAAGGAACAACGAGTGACAGCCTGTTTCTCCTTGCTCACTTGGCACCTGAACACACCGATATTTGATTGCTTGCTCACTGGTGATTGTTGTTGTGAATATCAAAAAATATAGCAATGAAGCTCTTTCAACAATGAACGAAAAAAGAAAATTAAAAATCGGCATTGATGGAACTCGTGAATTGGTTATGAACTTTCTTCCCTGAAAATTTGACCTCTCTAAGCTTGAATTTGTAGAAGCAACATTGAAATTTCCTGCAACGATAAAAATACATTAGATATATACGGAGATTGTGCTGCCATCTTTTGTTGAATATCGTTGCTTTACATTAACATTAACTATTGTGTAGTATTTATAGAGCATTTTGTTGTACAAAGCAGAAAGGTGAACGCTACGAAAGAGTGGAGAAAGAAAATTAAAATCCTTTGAAGGGGCACGAAGAAGAACAGAAAAATCAGCTGAATGCAGAAGATGCGAAATGATGTAGTACTCATGATGATAGGTGACACACGAATAATTCTAAAGACACTTAAGAAGAGAAAGAAACTGTTTAGGACATTGACTGCATAATGAGATTGTATCCTGAGCTATGCCATTGAAAGTATGATTCAAGGGAAAAGAGAAAGATAACGATCGCAACTTATTGACATTATTAAAGAAGATAAATCATATGTTAAGATAAAAAAGAAAGAGCTCGATCGGAATGAATGGTGAGGACCCAACTTGATTTAAAGGACCTGCCGCTTTCTGCAGAATACTAATTATAATGATGATATATACAGCAGAACCACGGTAATACAACCTCCGATGATTCGACTCCTCGCATAATCCGACTATGACGGAGATATAGGAAATATGGCAGATTTCTGCACGTGACCTTGAAACGCTACGTATATTGTAGAATCAGTCAGCGTGATACTTAGCCAGTGTGTTTACTGCATTTGTTTACTACTATTTAATGTTAAAAGTGATTTTTGACATGGTGAACAGCTTGTTTTTTGTACTTTTCCTAATTTTTCTTAATTATCAAATGGATTTCTTTGCACTTTACTGTAATATATTAAATATTTTTGCTCCTCTGGTAGTCCGACTTTTTTTGCGTTCCGACCATGCCCTCAATCCCAAAGGTGACGGATTAACGTGGTTCTACTGTAATTTACAATGGCAAATAATTTCTTATCATGGCAATGTTTCAGTAACAAATTTTTGTGAACCTGTGACAGGTTTTGTTTCGCTTCACTTTTTTCTGTTTGTATTTGTCGTTATTTGTACAGAAAAAGAAATGTTTAATTAGTATGATATTAACGTGCAACTAGCAATTCGGTGTAATTTTGTTGCTCTTTTAAATACATTGTATCAATTTCCAGCAGGTCCTAGACAGAACAAGCTTAGGGTCACCAGAATATCTAGCTGAAAAATTGGCACATGTTTTAGCATCGTGAAAAAAATATAGTGGTTAGTTACAGCACATAATTCACTATTTACACTTCTATTTGCAACACGAAGATGACGTATGTACAGAATCGAGTCTGTGCTCATATTTGTGGCTGCTCCCACATACTCGCGTCTAGGGAGAGCTCGCATGGAAACATAGAATGTTAACAGCACTTTTGCGTATGCCGAGCTCCCATCGAAAGCACCGTGCCTCCCTTGCACACCTCGCAGCCATATACATCTTAGCTTTCAGTAGTCTCTATTTGGTAGAAACGTCTGTCCGAGTAATGCCAAAGCAATATTTAATAAAAAATCACTACTTTTATTAAATTTCCTATTGCCTATATACATAAAAAAAAGCTAATTTTCTTGACAAAAAAAAAATAAAAGTAACAAGGCCAGGATTCAATGCGGGGACCTCGAGATCAGTTTCCCAATACGTTAACTACCAGACCAAACTGAAAAGTTTCTAAATAAGCGCTTGTCGGTGTTCCTTAAGGCCGCTTTAGACGATACAATTTCTCGTACGATGAACCTTAGCGAAAGCAGTGTGCCAGCGTAAAAAGAAAAAAAAGTTATAGATTTATACCATAGCATCTTGTCCTATTGTAGCATTCTTGCTTTCACACTCTGGCACTACTGTTAATCGTAAGATTCATCGTAGCATAAATGCTGTCGTCTAAACAAGATTTTTTTTTTAGAACTGGCTTCAGATCTGGAGGGTTGGGGAAAGCCCACTTGGAAACACTTCAGGTACGACACAGAACTTTTGAGTAAACAGTACTTTTGCGTATGCCCACCGCTAACCGGGGAAGCTGCGCCCCCCCGCGGCTGACGCCGCCCTGCTTCCTTCGGATGCACCCTTCCCCCATTGCATCCTGCCCTGGTGGGTTTATATACATCCTAGTTTTTAGTGGCCTCTTTCAAAATTATAAATCATAACTTTTATTAAATTTCCATTGGTGTAATTACATAAAAAACGAAAAAGTTTTAATTTTCTTTTAAAAAAATATGTAGAAAGTAAATGCCAGAATTTGAACAAGTGACTTTTGCATTTGCTTCCCAACGCCTTGACCACAAGACCAAACCGCAGCTGCTGGATTGAGTGCTTCTCGCTCTTACTTATAGTTCAAGATACACGAGAGTGGGCTATTCGTACCGGAAGTGTTTCCAATATGTCTGCCAAGCCGTGCATGTAGATCGAAAAAAAAATCTTGCGTCGTCTAAAGCGGCCTTTATAGTTCAATCAGCTCTGCGGCTGCGCGAGAGTGAGCCACGCCTCGCCTAGGAAACGTGTTTCCCTTAGTCGCTACTCTCCCATACGGTATTTGTTGAAAAGTTCTCTATCCTTTTACACTAACTGATAAAACTCCGCACATTAAATTGTAATTGAAGAATTGGGTGCAAGAAGGGAACTGCTAAAATAAATTACAGTAAAACAAATTTGAACATTGGAGATGGCAATCCTGATTTTTTGTATATCTGAGTAAGTTTTGTTGTTTTATTACGATATTTCTTCATCCACTTCGTCAAGATTTGTGTGTGTGTGTGTGTGTTCACAATTACGCAAAAGGAGTCCGCCAAGCAGCTGTCGTTTAGCCTTCGGGCTTTTCTAGAGAAAAGAGAGAGAGAGAGAGAGAGAGAGAAAGAAAGTTTTGGGAGCTACGGGGAAGTTCGAGCGAGAAAGGAATAATAGGACGCTGTCATCTGACTGATTCTCAGAAGAGGAATAAAAGAATAAAGTCACTTCAGGTCAACGAGTCAGCGTAATTTGAAGAATTTGAGAAACTTCTATTTTTCAGTCCTGCAAAGAATATAGTTCAAGACTTACACTCATTTCTTACTTCCATTCTATGGATTTAATTTATATTTACGGGTGAAACAAGTATCTATGATGAAAATCGTTCACAATTCCGAAGGATGAGGTCTCTAGTCGAGCACACTTCCGGTAGCAAGAGAGGTGACCAGAGCGTCATTGGTGATACCATCCCGGCATTAACCTGGTAGAGCTGAAGAAAGCTTCGACAATCATTGTCAGAATGCACAGCAGCAGGATTGGAGCTCGTGTTTTTCACCAGTGCCAAATATCGCAAGTCGCGACATTAACCAGCATTGGAGTTCCTTAGAGTCAAAATTTCGCTTGATCTGGACTAAGCACCAAACTTCATGCACTGAGTTTACTCATCTGTTAGTCTGTTGGGGATGCACCCCTAATTGCTTGTCTTGGGAGTCAGGGATTCCGCCTGGATTTTCGGTGTGGGGGATGTAAAGTCAAAATTGAGAGGATGTAAGTGTATAATTTTGCGCGTTTTCTATCGATTTTACCCCACCACCAACCGAGGAATCTGGCGGAATCAATGTTGGGAGTCTACATTATCTTTAACTTTGAAGACAACTTCATTCAACGTTGATTATCTCGAAAAAAATAATGGACAAATTTTAATTATTATCTTTTTCTGAGAAAAATACAGATAAAACTTAGGTAGGCCTACTTATTTGTGTCTTATGTAACAACTTATTAATCGTGTTCTATGTTTTTGGACAATTTTGCATTTTAGAAGAAATGATCTCATTTGAATAGGATGTACTCAAACCTGATTTACTTTACGAAAAGGATTACATCAACATTTTTTTTTAAAGGAAAACATGTTATAATATTTATTTCAGTGTACACATCACGAAATTCGCTTGTAAATTAACGAAGATACAGACATTAAACTTGTACTCTTCACCAGAAAAAATGTGACTGTCAATGCCGACAGGGTAAGTGCACACTAGGAGGCTTGAGTTGCTCAGCATCAAAATAGAGTTCAATATATGCAGCCTAGTAGGTAGCGCGCTCGACTTCAGTGCGAGTGGTCCCGAATTCGATTCACGCTGGGGGCTCAAAATTTCGGTGTTGACCCAGCATTGTGAGGACAATTTGGAGCTACTGTGAATAAAAGTCAGTGGCGATCACAGTTGAGAGCTTCGACTCTCCTCTCCCAACGCGTCTGGTAAGCGTAGAAGCAGTAGACCAACTCGTCCCGCTGGGAGAGGCCTCAGTGGATTGAATATGGCTGTGAATTATTATATATATATATATATATACACTCTCCCGCAGGGAGGAGTTGGTCTAATGCTCTCACGCTGAGCAGACGTGTTGGGAGAGGAAAGCCGAAACTGCTCTTAAGTGTGATCGACAGTATATTTTATTCAGAGCAACTCCCCAATTGCATCACGACGATGGATGGGCACCGTTCCAGACCCTCTCCCATTGGAAAAATCCCTTGGCCGATCCGGGAATCGAACTCAAGACACCACGATCAGCACTCAGCGACGGTAACCACTAGATCAGCGGAGCGGCTATATAAACAACCTGGTAAAGTTTATAGTTCTGGCCATTGTAGTAGGACCTAAGTAATAACTTCGACCCATCTCGATTCCAGTAGATGTTAAGTTTCTAAAATTCCCAAACACCCATGCCTAGCCGGGATTCGAACTACGAATCTTGGAGACGTTGGTCTGACGCCTGAGACCACACGGCTACCGCGGTCAGCTGCTCTGATTTTAAGATAAAGGAGAAAACGCGAAAAGAAAAGTCACTGGGTTCATCCAATTGCAAGCCAGAGACTTAAACGGGCATTTTTTATATACTCGTGGATGGTACTTACCTGTACGTTTCAAAGTAAGCTCGATCAACATCCAACACCTTTTGCCAACGTTCCTGCAGTACAGCTGCACAATACCCTGGTGATAAAAGTCGGCGATCTTCGAGACAAAGAAGTCCGTGAGTGCTTTCCGCAGGTCTCCTCATTGGCAAAGGATCTCCCACGGAGGTGGTTGTCGATGGAATTAAACATGTGGTAATCTGTTGGCACAAGGTCCGGTGAAAATGGTCCATGATACAGTGTCTCCCAGCCAAGTTGCTGAAGGGTTTTCCGGATCCTCTTTGCCACATGTGGCTTGTCATTGTCGTGAAGGACCAACATACCCTTGCGGTTCACCAATGTCGGCTCCTTCTGCCGCAATGCACGGTGTACCCTTTGCAACTGCTGTGAGTAGAGGTCAACAATGATGGTCTGACCAGGTGGAAGGAGCTCGTATGCACTACTTGGCGACAAGTCCACCATACAGAGAGCATAACCTTTCGTGGGTGCAGACTGCAGAGGTGGTCTTGAGATGTGAGGAACAGGGTCACGTGGCGATAACCAATGTCTGGTACACTTGGGAGTGTCATAGAGGACCCACTTTTCCTCACCAGTGAGCAAGCGATCAAATATGAGCGCATGATCAATGGGACGTCAAAAACGGCGAAAACTTGTATCTAAGGTACGTCCCCAGCAATCGTATGATAAAAGTTATGAATACAATTTACGAAACTATTCCGTAGTTTGAAACTCAATCTCCCAAAGTTTGAAAAAGAAAATTAAACCGCAAAATCAATAATTGTTGAAATTGGGGGTCGTCGTACTTATTTTCGGGGAATAGATTTGAACTTGCGATCCCTTCCAAAAGCTTTACATATACATCTTAGT
Source organism: Lepisma saccharinum (assembly GCA_022664845.1). Taxonomy (NCBI): domain Eukaryota; kingdom Metazoa; phylum Arthropoda; class Insecta; order Zygentoma; family Lepismatidae; genus Lepisma; species Lepisma saccharinum. Next base: position 2,697 of record JAGDQP010050426.1, on the reverse strand, counting down.
ACTTTTGTATATCTACCCAGACTGCTAGATGATCTGTAGTCATCTCTCGCTCTGGTCTCGTACTTGAGGCGTCTATGGCTGACTCCCTTTCAGAGCCGCGAGATGGAAGGATTCTGCTCTGCGACAAGTTCAAGACTTACCGCCCAACTAACTGACTGAGTAAACAACTGACTGGGGTGGGTACCCTCTTCAAGTACATATACGAGAGTCGAATTCTACCATTCCAAGTTCTCCAACAAAGCCCTGCTTGGTCATTTCTCAACTGGTCATTTCTGGGGAAAGAGGAGAGAAACTAAAAGTCTTTCCTACAGCAGAAAACGAGCTGGACACGGAAAGGGAGGGCTGCAACAAAAACTATAGCAGCGATTACCTTATTCACTTGGACTTTCTCTAAGAAAAGGAAAAAAAATACATATATGCGCTGGAAAAATATACAAAGAGGACTCCCAGCAAGATTTCCTCTAGAGCTGAAATATACGAAAAAAGCCAGAAATGATATACATACAATTACAAAAAATACATACATAGTTATTTGAAATACCTTACCTATTATACAATATCCTTAATTCTAAATACCTGGGCAGGTTTTTCTTATACTTTAACAAACAAGGGAAATTTATATACAAAAAATTTCTAAAAATACCATAATATCATAATATGTACACATGTGTGTATAATTAATATTTTGATGATTTTAATAGATGGACGAGTGATGAAGTATCTACTTCAGAACAAGTGACTTGATAGAAGTATAGTTGGCCCAATAGTTGGCCCAAGGTGAAGAAATCTAACAAAAGGCCAACGTAAGAAAAACAGTATGCCCGGTTGGTAACATGTTATAGGTTGATACAAGGTCAAGCTAACCAGAAAATCCAATAGTTGACCCAAGATCAAAAAACTAACAAAAGGTCAACGTGAGGTAAAACTTATGCACATTTTAGGGATGAATTCAACGCAATGCCCACCATAAACAATGCGTTACAACTTCCATTATCCTAATGATTTTATTGTTAGGTTGTCAACAGAGAATAGTTGTCTTGCCAACCACACTGTTATGTTGGTCCAACAGTATTTATTGTTAGTGTCGCCACTGTCGTTGGTTTACCGACCTGAATTCGCACTTCGACCAACTGATTTTATTATATTTTCAACCATAGGCGCGCGAGAGAGAGAGAAAGAGAGAGAGTTGGCTAGATGACCACCAGCTGATCTACTCGGTACATGTTTCAGAACCTATGTAGGACCACAAGATATCTCCGCCAAGAGACCAGCTAAATTGCTTATGTCGACCTAATTTCGGCCCGCCAGAAATTTTCGTACGGAAAAGTTCATAGGCGCTACGCAATGCAGATCAAAAAAGCCACCCGAATATCTGATTAAAACCAATATTGATCAGGGTTTCCGCCAGGATTTTCAGTGTAGGGCGTGTAAAGTCAAAATTGGGAGGGTGTAAGTGAAGTTTTGTACGTTTCCATTTATTTTTACAGCAAAAATTTTAAAGTTGGAGGGATGTTGTCGAGATTGGGGGGTAACCCCCACAGGAAGGAGGTCTGGCGGAACCACTGGATACGGATTACTTAATTTCAAAACCTGATAACCTTGTTTCCAAACACTAGTATATCAATGTTACTTTTAAAAATGTTGTTTGCTGTAATTCACATAAAGTACAAGTTCCTGAATCGATATTATCAGTGTGAACGATAAAGTATCTTATCCAATTAACATCAATGCTTTCACATAATATTTGCTTCACAATCAAATCAGGAATTTGTATGTTATATGAAAAACAGAAGAAAATAAAATCAACGGTAACATGGATATAGTAGCTTTTGCAAACAAGCTTCTCAATTGTCTTCGTACCACAAAAGGAATGAAAAAACATATCCCACTTCTAAATAATGTCGCTGACCGTCGGAGGCACAAATCCCATCACAGCCACAACTTTTCACCAAAGGAACGTGTAACAGCGAAGACAATACAAAAAGGAAAACTGAATATGGATCAACACTGCGTGCCTTCGAGAAAATAACAGTAGCACTTCTGGTGGGATATTTTGCGCGTCGGTGGGTCTTGGAATTGTTGGCATTTCATCGGCATTGTGCACAGGTGTCTCGGTTGGTACATTGTTGGCACATCCTGTTGGGTCATTGTCGTTGCCAACATTATTCCAACGTTCGGCCAAATGCACACTGAAATTACAATGTAAGGTTCTACGTTGGGCATCACTGTTCAGGACAGCGTTATGGCCAACGGCCATTTAGTACGTAGGGTGAATCGTACTGGCCAACGTGCATCTAACATCAAACCATACGATCATATTTCCGTTGGCCTAAACAAATTTTGCTACCTGGGAGGTATGTGGGATCTTGTGATAATTTAAAAGCTTGATAGCTACCAACAATTAGTTGAGGCTTAAAATAAGATAAGATGTTTTTGCTGGAAAGGTAATAACGACTTCAAGATAAGGTTGAGCTGAGAACAAGGTTTTGAATGTGTATAAACGTAAATTTTTAGTGTCTTGAATTCAGCAGTTGAAGACGGTCAGGGATTTACCTTTAGAGAGTTCCTTTGTAGACAAAGAGGGTTTTGATAAGAGAAAATTATGAAGAAAATGGCCTGATGTCACTCACCGGTGCTTCTGGATAGATCACTTGCAAAAACTACAGTCAGGGTTTGAAGTTGCAGAGCGGTCGTTCT
>JAGDQP010050425.1:0-14249 GCA_022664845.1 Lepisma saccharinum | reverse complement strand
ATTATTCAACACAATAGAAAAATACTTTGGATGTCCACGAACCCATGCACACCACTTGTCAGTGTTGTCAACCTACTGTCTATAAAATTCATTTCTTAAAATTACTTCCGTACAATAGACGTAGCATCACCAAACTTGGCATAAACATTAGTCTACACAACAGATAAAAAAATTACTGTGGGTGTACCCATCTCCAAGTATCCCAGTTTGACAGTGTTGCCAACCTATTTCAAAAAATCATATTTCAAATTGGTTCTATATTGTTCAACATATTCGGATGAAACTTAGCATTGATGTTATTTGAGATACTAAGAAAGTACTGCTTCCGAATCTCCAGTTGTCAGTGTTGCCAACCCATTTTATAGAAATTAATGTTTGTATGGTGAAGGGCCGGAGCCTTTGCGATTATTACTATAATCAAAGCGTTAATTTGTTTTAAAAAACAAAATCACAAATACATTTATAGTAACAACTTATTTTGTTTCCCACAAGGACGTGCTGAAGTGCGTAGAGTGAAACTAGCATGAATTTAAGTAGAGGAAGCTAATAAAACGAAAAGGGCCTACCAGTTTTAGAGTCACAAACTTAAAAATGGTCGAGTAAATTGGGATTGTTGAATCGAGATTTGAACTCAGTCTCTCTGTCCTTTGTTTCAGGCGCCTGCGTTTTAGACAAAATGGTTAAGTAACCCTACAATCAATAATAGTGAAAATTACACTTCATTATTTTGCTTTTATCATCGTGGAAAAATACATTTAACGGTTTTATATTTTAAAAAATCATCTTTATTCTTCACAAGACAATAGACATACAGCCGAAAAGACGAGCAGTAAAACTCAAAATCGGGATGAAACGAGAGGACTTTCGGCTGGACGCTATGATGATAATAATATTTGAAAAATAAATTAATGAGTGAAAAAAATATTATTGGTCTTATAAATATTACTTTGATTGCTGAATAGACACTTTATAGAGGTCATGGAAGTAGATTGAATATGCCTTGTAAACCTCTGATGCAATGTTTTCATGTTTGCACAACTTAGTGCAGGATTTATTGGCATCTAACTTTTCCTACTGATTTTCTTACATAATTTTGTTGAAAACTGAATTATGTTTTTGTATGAAAATATATTAAAAAAATATCTTATAGATATTCTTGCATACTTTGATGTTTGGTAGTAAATCCACTCGTAAAGTCAAATATATAGATTATTCGGAAATTATCCTTGAGTAGTGTTCTTTATGAGTGTTATATGTAATAAAATGATGTGTATAAACACTTCAAATAGTTTGCTTGAGTTAATATATTTTGCTTGAGTGATATTTTACGAATCCTAGGCGCGGAGAATCATAACTTCACATATGCGTAATTCTGTATAAAATTTATTTGAAATCTGAGTTTGTGAATGCTTTAAATTTTGTCGTGTAGAGTTGAATTAGATTGTTGTAATGCATATTTATATTATGTGATTCGCAGTTGCAGAATGGAACACGACTTGTAAATTCCTCATGCAATATCTCCAAGTTTATGCAGTGTATTCTGAGTCTCACTTCAAATGCAAAATTAAGGACTGATATAAAATCTTGTGTTTTGAATGCAATTTGATCATTAAAAATTTTATGAATACATTGATAAGTTATTAAAATATCCCTTTAAGTCCCCTTATGACACATTTGGTTATCACATGGAATATTAATTTCTATATAAATTGAATTACCAATCTTACGTTGTTTCTTTATATTGTGTGTTACATTTAATGCAGTTATTTAATTAAGGCGTTCTCTGAAACTACGAAATCGCACTGGGAGATATTCAGCATCAAATTATTATTTACATTATTAACGATTTTATTCGTTTGATTTTTACGTCACCTTTAAGATTTCTTGATAGCGTAGCTAACAAAAGGGAACCTTATAATCCTGTTATTATGTCCGTCTTTCTACCCGTGTCCAAAAAATAAAGCTCAGGAACCACAACGTGTAGAGAGGTAGTTGAACTGTCGTTGAAAAGGTCTCGCCTAGACTAGCTCAGAGCCGCTGCTTGGGAAGAATCTTGATTGATGCAGTGGGTTAGTGCTGAACCTTTTCTTAAAATTAGTTCCATTACGTTAGACGTTGCAGCACCAAACTTGGCATAACATTATTCGACACAATAGGAAAATACTGTGGGTATTCCCGGCCCTAATCATCCCAGCTGTCAGTGTAACCAAAACGATTTCAGAAAAAAGAATGAGCGTCTGAGATGCTATTAACAGTATTAAGGGAGCGTCGGAGCCTTTATTTTTGTTAGTAGAATTTCAACGCTACAATGTTTCAGATAAATCTTACAATTAAATTGGTGAGAATCAAAGGTAACTAACTAACTACACTTTTATGTCAAAGGGTGTTTATTACAAATATCGTTCTGTCAATTGTAACTGCATTGACTGGTGACGTAAAAAACTAACTGTCATGGTTAGAAAAACTACGAATAGTCATCTTCTACAAAAACAGACCATGTAGAATGGAACTAAGTATGGCAGATAGTCCCTTTTAATTACAATAGACAGATAGAATGTAATGTGTAGTTAGTTCGTTTTAATTCTAACATATTCAATTGTTGCTTCGATATCATCAGAGACGTTATGAATTCGATTTGAGATCTGCGATTGTTGTTGTTCAAATTCGATTTACGTTAAAAACTTCCAGCTTTGTTGAAGTTTTGTTCATGCATTGTTATCTCAATTTTATTCTTTTATAACTCACGGTAATTAAATAAAATTTAGCCAACAACAATCGCAAATTTCTAATCTAGTTCATAATGACTGATGATTTTGGCGGATAGCTCGATAGAAACACGACGAATAAAATCGTTATTTATGGAAAGTAGTCACGAACAAGGGCGTCGGCAAGGGGGGCAAGAGGAGGCACTTCCCCCTCCCCCTGGATTTGAGATTTTATACATTTTGATATTCTATTTTGGAGTATGTGTTGTATGTTTTTATGCTTTGCACTACGTGAATTTCATAAGAGATACTTGGGATTCTGCATTACATTTCCTGATTTATTGTCACATTCATCTTAATCTATGTAATTCAAATTACAAATATGACCATTTACACCCACAAAATAAACTTTGTGAAAAAAAGATAGAAAGTAAAACACTTATGGTATTAATGTACCATCATGTCACTTTTTCTCTGAACGTTCTCTTTTTACTGAAGTTCATAGTTGTTCTTCTAGGAAGCCAATTAAAAACAAACTTATTTACAAAGTTCTAAAGAGACACGAATAAGTCAATCGTAATATGGATATTCTTTAAAGTAATATATGACGAGTCCTCATCTCAAGATACCTTTCTTGGTACCCACATCTCCTATTTTTAATTTTCAAAAAAATACCCAACAAATCAAGAATTTTAGATTTTAAAACGCTTCAATCTAATACTTAACCATATTTATGAAATGAACTGTTTCAAATTTTGAAGTTAATTCTTTCAACCGAGATATTTGAAGGTGCGTAAGTTAAACGACATAGCTCAAGATCTCAAATTTCTCATTAATAACAAATATCCTCAAAGTATGGATTAGGTAATTTGATAGATATTCTTAAATATTACGTAGCCCACTTTCTAAAATACCATTGTTGATTTTTATTTGTCAATTATCTTTAAATACATCTAAAAAATTGGTCTTTAATAGCGAAGGAGTTTAAAACAATCCAGCACGTTTTACTCATGTGATCTTCAAATGCAATTACAAGAGTATCATGTAAAACGTTTTAAAGAACGTTAAACAACTTAAAAATATATATATATATGCTCACAAGTAAGGGTCATGAACGTGTCAAACGTACTTCTGAATCAAACATAGTCCATTCGAGAGAGATAACAGAGACATGTTCAATGGCAAAAAATTAGGTTCCATGGACAACGGGGTAGCCCCCTGTGCCCCATGGCATAAACCCTTTTAAAAGAAAGCCATTTGAAGGAAATTTGAGACTCTCACTTAAATAGCTATTGTATCAACACTATTCAGTGGAGAGTCATGGTTCATACCTCATTATCTTCAGAATAAACCAAGCATTCCAAAAGTGCCATGCATTTGCACCCATGACGTATGCGGAAAGGGAAATTTGGAAGAAATTCGCGAAAACCCCCCCCCCCCCAAAAAATCCCTTCTATGATCTTTGGTTCCCTCTGGAACGGTCCCGAGTAAGACCACACAATCCAAATCTACCTTTAAAATACTATGGGGTCTAGGCAATGCGTGTGCCAAGTTTGGTTCCGTTAGCTTCAATAGGTATGAGGAAAAAGTTTTATACCAGTACTTTCTGTATATATGAAACAGAACCAATGACCTTACCTATAAATAGGATATAATATAAACATTTATAAGCGCAGTACTATTTATCCTGTTGTCATGGTTCGTACGTGGAGAGGAAAATTGGGGATAATTCGCGAAAATTCCCTCCAAAAATCCCTATTGTGAAGTTTTGCCCCCTCTGGAATTGCCCCGGGTAAGAGAGAGAATCTGACTAACGTAAGATTCACGTAGCCATGGGCGGATTTAGGAGAGAGCGACCCTGGGGGGGGGGGGCAAAGAGAGACCCTGGGAGCAATTACTTTAATAGCTATCTTTTAGAATGACACATTTAAAGTCTTTCTGAAATGACTTGGGGCAATGGCCCACATGCCCCCCCCATAAATCCGCCCTTGCACGTGGCCGTATCTATCCAGTTATGATCGTAATGTGAAAACAATTAATCTAAACAATTCGTTACGCTATAGGTAATAATTATGGCAAGTTGCAGTTTGATTGGAAACTTATTATTTTTCGTTTTATTCGTATTTCTATTATTTTCTTTTAACTAAATACATGCTACTGTAAAAAATGTGTGTAAGGTATACGAGGAATAATCAAAATTCTTTTTACAAACCGGAAAACTCTAATGGGTATCGCTGGCATGAGGATGTGATAAACGAAGGTCCTGATATGAGTTTAATTGAGAAAGATTTAGATTAATTGTTTCACATTACGATCACAACTAGATAGATTTGGTCACGTGAATCTTACGTTAGCCAAATTCTCTCTTACCCGGGGCCGCTCCACAGGGCCCAAAACTTCACAATAGGGATTTTTTGGAGGGAATTTTCGCGAATTATCCCCAATTTCCCTCTCCACGTACGAACCATGACAATCGGATAAATAGTACTGCGTTTATAAATGTTTATATTATGTCCTATTTATAGGTAAAGTCATTGGTTCTGTTTCATATATACAGAAAGTATTTGTATAAAATATTTTTCCTCGTATCTATTGAAGCTAACGGAACCAAACTTGGCTGGACCCCATAGTATATTTAGAGATAGATTTGGATTGTGTGGTCTTACCCGGGGCCGTTCCAGAGGGAACCAAAGAACATAGAAGGGATTTGGGGGGGGGGGATTTTCGCGAATTTCTTCCAGATTTCCCTTTCCGTATATGTCATGGGCGCAAATGCATGGCACTTTTGGAATGCTTGGTTTATTCTGAAGATAATGAGGTATGAACCATGACTCTCCGCTGAATAGTGTTGGTGCAATAGCCATTTAACTGAAGATCTCAAATTTCCTTCAAATGGCTTTCTCTTAAAAGGGTTTATGGGGCACAAGGTCTACCTATTTGTCCATGGCACCTAATTTTTTGCCCCTGAACATGTCTCTGTTATCTCTTTCGAATGGACTATGTTTGATTCAGAAGTCCGTTTGACACGTTTATGACCCTTCTTTGTCAGTATTTCTCAACAATAATTTTCTTTCAGTTAATTTCTTTTAGAAACCCCCTGAATTCACAATATGGCCCACTATTTCTAAATATTTACCAAATAATCATATTTTTTATAAGTCCTTGATCAAATATTGCAGACCGCGGTAGTCGTGTGTGGTAAGGAGCTAGGCTAGAATTCCCAAGGTTCTAAGTTCGAATCCCGACTGGTATAGGAATTTTCGAAACATATCTTTCTTATATGATTGAGAGGGGCTGAGGTCATTAATTGTTTTAAAAGAATGGCCCCCAATAGACCAAGTTTGCCATTGTTTTATGTCTCTAATATTTAATTTCGGAAAGTATTATTATTAGTTGATTTATTGAATGTAAATATTAAAACTGATTAGTTTCAATTCAGAATATCAGCTAATCTTTATCAGATACTAAATAGGCATTCTTTATCTCTCCTTTTCTTAACTTGCAAATCATTCTTGTGTTTCTTAGAAACACTTGAAAATACTTGAGCTAATTGCGAAAAAACTTTTCTTATTGAATCTAGGTTCGGAAATCATGATGGCGATAATTTAATCGTATATTATCATGTAAGTCGCACTTTATCGGGGTCAAATTAGCCAGATTTTATAATGAAACATAATTTTCTGCTTATCCTCTGAAAATCCAGATTTTCTTTTAACTAGTATCTTTATAATTAGATTGTTATCGAAGCTTCAAAAATATATAGAGGTACTTAAATAGCTGCAAGAAATGTATTTTAATTTCAGTGTAGCTTTAAAATTTGAATTGATTGTCAATTAGTTTATAACATATTTTGTCACAAGAAAATTAAGTTTCACTGTTTTAAAAAATCCCGTTAAAGACAAATTTATAGAAGTTACAACTTATAAAGATGTTTAATGATCATATTACCCTCTAGTGGTAACAATTTTATTATTATTTTTTTTAGATTAAAAAAATAATCATTCTATTTTTTATATGTTTAAGAGTAACAGAGTATAGTGAAACATGTTTTTGTCTGTACCTATTGTGTACTTATAGTTATCTGGTAGTTGCAAGATGGCTACTAACGCAAACTTAATGAACAGTTAAAATTTTGTAGTGATACTCCGTTATTTTGTAAAAAAAAAAAGTATTTTTATTAATTTTTCAGTAATTTTCTTACACTACATCACCATTTTCGAAGGAGTCTTAGAGTACAATTCATGGCTGTATATTGTATTTCACAGAACAGATAACTGATCTTTAGAAAACGATGTAAATTTTAGTTTACTGTTGATATTTAAACGTAACACAAGATAACAATGAAAACACTTATGATGATGATACTTAAAAAAAAACATTGGGATCAAGATAAGAGCCAAGATTGAAGTATAAAAAGATGTGATTGATGATGGTGGCAAGATGATACAGTGTAGATTTTTTTTAGAAAGATTTTATTCGACCTCAGTATTTCCTACACCGCTGTTACGAAAGTTGATCCTATTGCTATATACATCCAAGATTTTATATCTCATTGTAGGTGATCAAACAGATTTATCAGTTTAAACAGCAAATTTTGAACATAATCTTACCCCATAAAATGGGGCTAAATAATATTGATAGCGGGGCAGTGATAGACCTAAAGATACGTTATAAGAATATATGTTACAATTACGAATTATTTATCTACTTTTAAAATTTTCACCTCGTAAACATATTGATAAAATATAAACCCAAACATTCTGACTCTGTTACTAACTTTTCTATCATAATGTTTCTAAGGAAATTAACTCGTAGTTATCTTTATTATTCTTACTAACATGTGATGCAAAAGCATCACCCTATCAGCAAGATTCGTCGGACCAGCGTTGGCCCAACCGAGTAACAGTTGGGCCAGCGTTTGCCCGTCGCCGGGCCGACGAGTCTTGCTGATAGGGCAATTACTGAACGTAACACTAAGTTCATCACCAAACCTAAACTTGAATTAAACTAGCCAAACTACGTACTATATGAGTAGTATGAAAGTAGTTTTATTTATTTAGGAGTGATCAAGAAATTTTTAGGCAGATGGGCTCCCTAGACCCTTTCTGACTACAGACTGTTTACACATATCATTTTGCCTACGTAATTTGTATTATTTTGCTCCATTTTCCATCTAGAGTAAAACGTGCTTCGTGTGAAACACTACACAATAACTGAACATTATAAAATTGTGTTTCATTGTATTTTACCAAAGTATTCGAAAACGTCACATATCACCGAGTTTTTAATCAAGTAAAATCAGCCTTCTCTTCATATCAAGACGGTTTCTTCTCAAATAGATCTACCACATCAAATTTAGCAACTAATACGGACTCAATAGCACAGAAACTCGACAACAAAGGAAAGTTGATTTTGTCTACTTAGATTTTTCTCGAGCGTTTGACCCTGTTAATCATAGTATACTTCGTAAACTTTCATATTTTAAATTTTCCATTCCTTTGATAAAGTTTTTTTCGTTATACCTAAAATCAAGAAGTAGAAAATAGGCAGTTATTATATATAAGGAATACAAATCAAATGAGTTTACAGCGTTATCCGGAGTACCTCAAGGTTCGATACTTGGACCATTATTATTCCTGCTACTTGCTAACATCCTTCTCGATTGTTTCAAATCTCACAAATTCTTATACGAGGATGACCTAAAAATATATTCGACAATTGAATAGCTTGATGACTGCAAGCAACTTCAGGAAGACATAGCTAATATACTGAACTGGTGTGACAATAACAAACTTTTAGTAGATATTAACAAATCCAAATCTATTTCGTTCACAAATAGTAACACTCCTTACAAATTTCCCTACTTTATTCGAGATCTTACATTAGAAAAACCTGATTCCATAAAAGATCTTGGAGTAATTTTCGATCCTAAACTATCACTTGCAATACATATCAAGACGATAGCCAAGGAAGTATTCAGAAACCTAGGCTGGATATATACGTAGATTAGGTAAAGATTTCAAGAATGATATGACACTGATATGCTTATATTACAGTTATTTGCTTTCAAAACTAGAATACGTGTCTGTAATTTGGGATCCCTACATTCAGTCACATTCTGTTCTAATTGAAAGAACTCAGTCGAAGTTCTTAAGGTACTTCACCTATAAGAAAGCCGGATTTTATCCTTTGTTTGAATCCTCATTTAATTTGGCCAGAAATTTTAATATTTTGATGCTCGAACAAAGAAGGAAATTAAATGATCTTTATAACTTGGTTCATAATCACATTGACTGTCCAGATCTAGTATCCAAACTGTCCTATCATGTACCTTCATCGATGACACGAAATGAAAATAGTGTTTTTTTTTACTGCCAGAGAGCAAATACCAATATAATCAGAGAGTCTCCTATATAGAGAATGTGTACTTCGTATCAAAAGCCAATGTAACAGAGAGTCTCCTATATGGAGAATGAGTACGGTACTTCATATAATAATGTGAGTAAGCTAATCAAAGACATAAATATATGTTATATGAGTGAAAGTAGCTTTACTTATTGCAACTAAGAAATCTTTTTGCTGTGTTTCTTATAGTAATTTATATATGTTTTAAATGTTCTTTTATTTTCTCTTTTTTAATTTCATTTTCTCACTAGCTATTATCTAGAAGATCTTGATAATATGTATGGATTGTAACTAGCTATTGTGCCTATAATGTTCAATAAATTACAATTCAATTCAAGTGTGTGACAATAAATCCTTCAATGCAGAAAATATGCACTAATTAGGCTTCAAGTCATGCCCAATTATCAATTTGACACTTTTAAAAAAATATTTTTTAAACTACAGTAGCGAGTTCGAATTTGAAAAAATGAAAGCATATTTTTAGATTCGAACTGTCGGTGAAACTACGGTTCCTCATAACTTTCTGTACTTCAAGCAAGGCGAACTGGTGAAAAGAATATTTTTATAACAAAAATAAATACCAGTTTTGATCCTGTCGTCTTTTCCTCTCATCCCTAATGTTCATGACGGGTATAATTATTACAGAAGGTAGGTAAAATTCCAATTTGTCTCTTTTCATTCGCAAAATTCTGTCGTTCCTTCCATTCTGACTGACTTTTTTTTTTTACTATTTTCTCGATCACATCCAGCTAATGCCGGGATAGTACCTTCAAACTAGATTCTGGGCGACTTCCTTTCCACAACCCCTCCCGTCATCCAAATCTGGACCAAAAATTACTTTAACAGCATAAATACAATTAAAATTCTAGTTCGGGTCTTGCTAAAATGACAGTTTTATGATTTTCCTTTTGTAGTTTGCATATGCACCATCTATTATACTTCCTTTAAAGCATTGGAAGTATCTTGTACTAACTTCTCTTAGGTAAAGAAATTCACCTTAAGTAAGAATGTTTGAAAAACTAGGTATTATTTCATTACATTCCATACACTGCTTCATTTTTACCACCTGGTATAATGGTACAGTCCTAATATGTTTATTAGTTTTACTCACTTTGCACCAATATCATATTACCTATGTTTATAGACTACAAATTTAAAGTAAAGAGAGCACTTTTGAGCAAAGTATTTTTATCAATACGTTGCAATTAATAAATGCTACTGCAACACAAAACATTCTTTGTTTCATTGTACCCCATGTGCCCCAACATAAGCCTACTAATATTTGGAAATCACTGGGGAAGACCCGAATCTCTATCCATCACAATTTTCAGACACATAAAACTAATTTCGATTGAATTAACAAATTAAAGGTACTCTCAAATTCATTGAAAATAGGCGATGCGTACATTTTGAAAGTCCTATAAGTTGTACGATGTGGCAACGTCGAGCCTATATTCGAAATAAATTTAAAATAAACGTGCTGTGCGTTGTGATTAGCATGTGTATTAGCTCAGTGTTGCCAAAATAGTAAATTGTCGGACTTCGACAATGTTTTCGACAGCTATTTTCTTTAATTTTGATTTTACATTGAATTCCTAAAACTTTTTTTTTTTTAACTATGCAACGTTCCTTTACGAATTGTCTTTTTGGTTGCATAACGAAAAGAGAATTGTATTGAAAGAATTAAATTGAAGATTTGGTCCCAAAGGTCAAATTAAATTAAATTTAAATTGAATTTAAGTTTCAATTTAAATTTAATTTATATATGTCCTTTAGGCATCTATGGCTCAGGATAAGGTAGACGAAAGGATGCGGAAAAGGGTCATTCGGGTTCTAAATTCAAGCTATCAATTCACATTTGCCTGTTGTGACTGAGAAAAGTCCCTGGGAAAAACTACAGTCATTATGGTCGACAGCTGAGATCGAATCCAGAACCTCCCGAATGGGAAGCCAAAGTTCTACCAACTGAGCTACGTCCGCTCGGTTCCAAATATCATTTTGGTATGTCCTTTATTGGTGTTCTGCCTTGCACTCCTGGCTTGCGCTCTCTCTTTCGGTGCGAACAGTCCCGAGTTCGATTTTGAAATTTACCCACTATCTTGAGGACAATTGGAGCACTACCTAAAGAAGTAGCGAACTCTTCTCTCGGAAGAGAGGAGAAAGAAAGTCATTGCGAGAGACCTAGGAGAATCAGTAAGAGAGCAACAATACTGAATGTAGTAAAGAGAGAGAGAGAGAAATAAACTGGTTAAAATTGGTAAATAAATTACGCAGAATGGAGAACAAGACTGAAGAAGCACAGAAGTTCGAACCCCTGCTGCTGGCCATACCGACTTAAGTTCCTATGGTTTTCCTCAGTTTTACCAGCTAAATGGCAGTATGGTACATAAACAAAGATGCATGGGCGCTATCTTCCTCTGCTTTGCCTCACGACTAGTGCTTGCTGAAGAACTCAAACCTTTTTATTTTAGTTATATTCTTCCCATAATTAAGCCAAGTGGTTCTCAAGCAAGGTGCCTCAGTGCACTGGTATGCCGCGAGAGCTGAGCTGGCCAGGATTGCATCATATCGAAACAGATTAATCGATACGATCGTCTAGTGATCAGACATTAGCATTTTGTCACGAATTCTCCTACGGTGGCATACTTTTCTCCACAGTGTTGCGAACTTAGCTACTTGGTAGTTAAAACTAGCTATTTTGAACACTAATTTAGCTTCTAAAGTTTATAACCTTTGTATTGTGTGTATAAAGATTTAGATGGTTTTTATACATGCTTCAGCTACAAATACACCTAATTCGAACATTGTTAAGATAGGCTTTTAGCTACTTTTAGGTTGCTAATTAGCTACTTTCAAGTTGTTACTGTTGGCAACACTGTGACTATAGCATTGAAAGCAATGGTTGTTCTGAAAGCTACTAGCACACCCTAGCGGCAAACTCTTGATGATAGCACTCTTTGGAGTCTACTATTCGTAGGATCTTATACCCTGGTGTGCTGCGATGTTTGATCAGTACGTCACAGGTGTCACCAAACAGAAAAGGTTGAAAATAACGACTGTAGTTTTTAAGGATATGACCTACTTTTAACATAAGATACGAACCAAGCTTTGGTTTTGAATCCTAGACAGAGAATGGGTATACACAGTGATTCTGCCAGACCCCCATGAAGAGGTGTCACCCTTCAAAATCGTTGAGCACACCCCATAACTAGAAAATGTTTGTGGTTAAAGATCTATCAAACATTACCAAATTCTATTTCCACTCCACAATCGTAGCCTTACATCCCCAAAATTATAAATCCTGGCAGAATCCCTTGGTGTACAGGATCCGTAAGTCCACCACTTTGTTTTACCTTCATTGTAGCTAGGTCTCGCCACATGCTTCGTTGACCCACAATTGTAAAAGCAACGTAAACTATTTTACTGGAAGAACCCAGTAAATAGCAAAATTTCTTTACGTAATGATTACATTTAATTCTGCTTCGTGTGTGGGTTCACGCTAATCTTGTATTTATTTGTTTCTATTACAAGGACACATCACCAAAACAAAAAACGTGGAGGAAATGAAGAGGTCATTGCAGCTCGATTGATTGACCTTGAGATAAAAAGCAATCATATTAATTAAAATACAGCTGTACTTGTTTGTTACATCTATTCCTAATAAAATTATTAATTAATTAAAGAGAGTTAATGAACAATGTAAAATGAGATGCTTACCAGTAGCTCGCAGTCCTGAACCCGATCATCGTATAAGTGAAAGTACAAGACGAACTACGTGTCGTTGTCAACTTATATGCAGACAATATCATAATTATCTGGTTTCTTCTTAATTCTATCTGGATTACGCTAGAATGAGACAAAAAAACTTGTATGGAACATTGCCAATTTGTTCTCGCTATGTGGTATATAAAAGTAAAGAAATTCTCAATAAAATTCCTCCAGAAACATATACCGTAGTTTTGTGTATTTGATCTTGTTTGCAAATTCACAATTAAATATATCGATTTTATTGATAAAATATATTAATTTAATTATTAACTTGAAAAGGTTTGTGAACCATAGATTTTGAATTAATTAATATTTTTTGTTTGTTTAGATAGTGCATTCATTTATCAAGCTGGAATAGGAAACCGGACTGTTTTACGTCATTGAATGATGCAATCCTGCTGAATCGGGATTAATTCTCAATATTTTTCTTCTCTGTGACATGAGTCTTTAAGCATATATATATAAATATTCCGACAGTGGTTTACCCAGGATTTTCTCATCACAGTCGAATATAGCCTAATACTGGAATTCGAAATGGCTGCTGAGAAGGTTTTCTAAGTCCATAAAATTGTACAATGTGGTAATATTAGTGTTACATTAGTCACAAACGTGAAATTAATATTTAGCGTCTTCTGGTTGTAATACATATCGGTTCGATATTATCAGATTTAGTTACTTTTTCGTATCGAAAAACACCTTCCGTCGGCCATGTGTATTAAAATACAAGTGGACTCATTTTAGAACCCTGAGGAACACCTTAGTGACATTGAAGCCATTTACATTAAACCGGAAGTGTCTCAACTTACAACGGGTTATTAAGGCTGGGCCATTTACCCACAGACGCAGTACTGCTTAAACAACACTGTCAATCCGCTGCTGGGGAACTGTTTGTTTGGTGTATCGGAAAGCTGATCCAGAGACCCGGGATCGAATCCTATTGTAGTTACGTTTATATATTTTATAAAGAAAAATAACCTTTTCTTTTTTATGTAGTTATACGTATTAGGAAATTTAATAAAATTAGTGACCAAGGGTTAGATTAGGTTTGAAAAGTCAGGTTAGATTTTGTATGAACCACGCGATTTATTCGTGTTCTTTCAGGTCATCGAAAATAGGACTTTCTATGTTAAGACGCTAGTTATTATACCACATTCCGGAGAAAGTTTATATTTTGAGAGGGTGTATACAGGGCTATCCGGTTATATGAGTGGTTACGTTCGTTGGCTTGTAATTAAGTGATTCAGTGTTCGCTCTCTACGTTCTTAGGACACTAATATTGAGGTACCATAGCCATCATAGGAAATTTGGGAGCGCTAGATGTTAAAGGGGCGTGGATAAGTTACTGTTATAATCATAATCTGACATATATTT
>JAGDQP010050424.1:0-14250 GCA_022664845.1 Lepisma saccharinum | reverse complement strand
CCACAAAGCCCACATAGCATGAACAGGGATCGATCCGACGACCCCAGTACCAAAGGCGCGTACTTGGCTTCGACATCGGCTCAATCCGATATGAGTGTATAATAATTACATCTGATAGTACTAATGATGAACCTAGAGGTTGGGGCGAGAGAAATCCCCATTGGAGCTTCAAAATTCTCCAGGGAGTTTGTTATGAGCCATAGTAAAAGATAAAATATTGTTCTTGAAAGTAAAGTTCCTCTTTTAGCGCAATTCCTACTCCACCCCCACACACCTCCTGAATTCTCTGCATTCAACACTGAGTGAGAAGGCTTCAGCGACTGGATACTTATATTTACGTTGAAATTTTCCTAGTTCGTCCGCAACATGCGTTTGAATTTTTCCCTTCTTTTTATCTTAAAAGCGGGATGATAGATCAACTTATTAGGTTTTAAAATAGTACATACTTTAGCTAAGATGCTAAGCATCCAATTTACTATATATTTTCTAGTAGTAAAATCTGGATTATACATCGTACAAGCGATGGAATTCCTTATGACCATGGTAATTATCATGTAATTTCCAGCCCTGTCGCAACCATTCATAGTGCTGCTAAGGTGGGATTTGGAGAAAACAATTCCAGTATCTCACTATGCATTGGGCAGTGAATCTCTTTTGGAAAGAGCAAGAGAGAACTTCACAGGCGCCACAGAGTAGGAAAGAAAAGAGGAGGTCTCTGCCAACGCTAAGATGCAGGCCACTTCTGATTGGTCAGAATGGCCTGACCGGGAAGTTCACCTTCTGCTACAAATAGTGGACCTCACTTCTGCTCAAGGCTCAAGATCAGTAGAAAAGAAGATAGCTAAGGGCAATCCTAAATGCTTCCTTTCCTTCCTTCCTTTTGCTGAGAAACCAAAGGAGCCTACTTTGCAAGGTGGATGGCGCCTTCTAGTGTGAGTATTGTGAATTACTTGTAGGCAAAACTATAATAAAGCGAGTTGGTGTTATTCTTACTGGCATTTTATGATATTTATTTCAGTATTTTTGAAACTTGTGTTTTCTTTATTTAATTAATGCAGAAATAAAATAATAGGAGAAGTACAGCTTCACCAACTTCACTTGAAAAACCGCCGCTGGTACCAATCCTAACAGATTTTGGTCTCTCATAAACTCTAGAAGGTGTCAGTCACGTGTTCCGACTGAGTTAATATATGATTCAGCTACAGCCGCTGGTAAAAAGAGGGTACAGCTATTGAATGAATACTTCTCTAACAATTTCTGTGTCCACTCTCCTTCTTTGCCGCCTCCTCAGCTTCAACCGATCTGTTCGCATTCACTGTCTTCATTAAGTACATCATCTGATGAGGTAAAATATCTGCTTTCTTCTTTACCTCTAAATCGTTCTCCCGGCTCTGATAACATTAGTGCTATTTTTTACGTAATGCTGCTGAATCATTGGCTTACCCTATTTCTCGTCTTTTAAATAGGTGTTTTGCCGAAGGTATATTTCCTTGTTCTTGGAAGCAGGCTAGTATTATACCCATTCTGAAATCTGGAGATAAGACCCATGTCTCTTCATACAGACCCACTTCTCTTTTATCTATTTTGTCTGTGGTGTGTGAAAGAATCATCAAAGATAGACTTTATAATTTTGTCTCACCCTATTTAGACTCTGCTCAACATGGCTTTCTTCCTGGTAGTTCCACTCTTACCAATCTTTCCTTGTTACTCTCTGATGCTACCCAATCCTGTCCAATAGCACACAGCTTGATGTCATCTATCTAGATCTTAGTAAAGCTTTCGATAGAATTGATTGTAATCTTCTTCTTTATAAATTAACTCACCGATTCAATATCCATGGTAACTTCCTTTCATTATTGCGAGACTATCTTACTGGCCGTGAACAACGTGTTGTTCTTTCTGGATCATCTTCTAATTTTGTTCCCGTTCTTTCTGGTGTAACTGAAGGTAGTGTTTTGGGCCCGCTCCTTTTCCTCCTATATATGGACGATCTCCCATCTTATCTCTCGTCATCAAAAACCAAAATTCTTCATTTTGCTGACGACTGTAAATTATATCGAGAAATCAGATCATTACAGGATGTTGCTGATCTCTAAAATTCCATGTCTGACCTCTTGGACTGGTGTGATGCGTGGAACTTGGAAATAAATCCATCAAAATAATCTTTTCTTACTATTTCTTTAAAGAGGAATCAAATCCCATCTGCCTATATCATTGAAGACAATCCTATCGCTAAAGTTTCTTCTCAAATGACCTTGGAGTGGTATTTGACGAAAAACTTCTGTTTGCTGATCACGTGACTTCTATAACTAACAGTTCTATGCGCTTTCTTGGCCTTCTCTATAGATTTACAGAAATTAAGGACCTTCATTCATTGAGTATGTTCTACAAAACCTTCATTTCTCCTAAAATTGAATATTGCTTCCCAATTTGGAACATGGTTAGTATTTCTAATCTATCTCATATTTATTCTCTTCTGAACTTTTTTCTTGCTATAGTCAAAAGAAGAATACGATCAGTACGTAGTTTAAGCAAACTCGAGTTATTATCCGCTCTTGGTCTCCACGTTCCCTCTTCTCCTCGCAAACTGGCAGATTTGATGTACTTATACAAGATACTTAACGGGAATCTTAGAACTGGAGAGTTGATATCTAAATTTTATTTCCGTGTTCCCTTACGAATAACCAGAAACAATAACCTCCTTCATTATACCACCCCTAGGCTAAGTATACTGCAGCGCTCCTTATTCCATAGACTAGTAATTATGTATAATAATCTCGATTCAAGTATCGATATTTTCGGATCTAAAAACACTTTCCATCGAACGCTAAATACCAATATCTGAGGTATTCCTCTTGTGTATTATAATCGTCTTGTTATTGTTGCTGTGTTATGTGTTGTTCAAAATTTAATTTCATGTTATTTAGTTTGTAGTAATTTTATTTAGTTTGTTGCAATGTTATTTAGTTTCTGTGTAAAATGCCAACTCCAGCTGTATCTGAAACTAATAATAAATAAAATACTGCACATTAATATTGTTCATTCACATTTATCAGCAACGAATATGATAATTTTATTTAAAGAGCCAGTTGAATACATGTAATAGCTTATTGCTTTACACTACTTCCTGTTAAAAATCAACCTTTGTATTTAATCTATAATTAGCAGTATTATAAAGGGTAAGGTATACTTTAGTTCCCCCAGAAGTAAAATTTGCAGGAGATATATGTTGTTTCAAACGTATCTGGAAGTGTTGAAACGAAAAATATAACAAAGTTTCGAGTCATGTATGTACAAAATAAGATTAGAAAGTACGAGGTACTATTTACGTGCTTCTGCGTTCATGCCAAGCACATGATGTAAGAGTTCAAGGTGATGTGCATCACGCTTTATGAAGAAAATATCTTACCTTTCTAACCCATCTTCCCAACTCGACATAGTGTCCATGATCTTCGTAGAAAAATACGTGAAGTGACGCTACTTGTATTCTTCCGCATGCTGCCACATTTGCATATGGTGAACAACTCGGCTACTATTTAACAAAATGATAGTGACACGTGCATTTTTAAACACGTTTTGAATTACCGACTGTCGCTGAGTGTTTATAGAATTGCCTGCTTGAATTATTTGTAAGGTAATGAGTGATATGAAGAGTAGATTTGGCTAAGATGGGGAACCAAAAGTACATCTTATCCTCCCCATTTCCTTGTCTGTGTGACATTTAATTTGCCCATTCCTTCAGTACGTTAAAGATTATAATACCAGGCCCATTCTATTCATATGTAGCAATAAGAAAACATAGTTCTAGGATTGTAGATTGCAATAAATGCTATTCCAGTGTATAAAAAGTTTGTTTTGCTATCTTGAACCTAAACGGTAGACTAACAGCTAACCTATACGGAATTGAACCTAATGTATAAAAAATGTTGTTTAAATTGTGATAGTTTCCCAGGAATTCACTAAAACAGGCACTTAATATATATTGATGTTACGTATTTCGTAATTTATTATTTTCTCAAATGATATGGGTTCCAGATGACCTGAAATATACAGAAAAATGGCTTCAGCTGCTATCTTGAACATATGTGAAAGAACATAGCTATTTCTTTTATAAGGGGTTGAATGAACTTTCAATGTTGATATCTGCATTATTTCAGATGCGTGGAATGGAGAATAATATGATAAAAAAATCCAGCGATAGCAAGAACACATATACTGCCTGCAGAATGCTCCCGTTCTACTTCTGATGAGGCACAAAGGTCGTGCTTCTGAACCATTCCTGTGAATTCATTAGGTTCATGAAGTCAGCTCACAGACATTTAGCCCATATAATAATAAAGATAGTTACATAACATCAACACATAAAAGGTTCTTACTTGAATTCGTATCCTAATAGACAATTATCTCAGAATTGTGTTTTTAGCACTGGTACTGTAGCTTGCAGGGCATTAATTTAGTCTTTATTCGTGAGAGATGTACGTTCATCCCTTTCTTCCAATTTATTTGTTTTGCACTTCTATAATATTTGAAAATAATGAACACAGATCCATTTGTGACCAGAGTTTCCCTGGTCGCATGTTTTCGTTTTAAAATCTTCAGTTTGCTAAAAGTGATGTCATTGCCAAAGCCAAGCAAGTCAATATTTAATATCGTTTCTCGCAAACAAATTGCAATTTTTCCCTTGCGTTCACACAAGTCAATATTTAATCGGGCCCCTGGTGATCTTCTTTCCGCTCCGATTCGTCTGCCCCTCGTCCTGACTAGTGTTCGATGCCCCGAATTTAAAATATTAAATACATGTAGCTTAGCTTGTAGTAATTTATTTATATACATAGCCAGCCCACAAGTTTACGTTCATAAACAAATGAAAATTATTTTCACTCTTAAAACAGCAATATGTTTAATGAACTCTGCGCATAATGAAGTTTACTGGTAAATTATTATAGCTGAATATTTGGGACTGATGACTGTGCAAGATACATAGTACAATATTATGAATGCATTATGAGAATACCTAAAGAAACCGAGGAAAGAATATTTATCAATGGACGGGAAAATAAAGGGTACTGGCCACGCAAAGTTTGACACAGGGACCAGTGAGACTGAAAAGAGACTGAGCCCTCCTCCAAACTCTCTTGCCCCTCTCCCCGAAGTAGGAATCAGCGATAACGATATTCCACAGTAATTATTACAGTCCGATTTATCGCCTTTTTTTTGTAAATCGGGACTATTATTAAGGTTTTCCATTCCTTTGGAAGCTCCTCCTGTCTCCATATATGGAGAGAGGAGGAGCACTTATCAATTTATGAAGTTCCCTGATAGTGACGTTAATCCCGCTTTGATTAATTCGGCTGGAACATTGACTATTCCTGGTGATTTGAAAATTTTCAATTCCTTTATCGATATCTCGATCTCGCTACGTTCTTGTATCCACGGTT
Organism: Lepisma saccharinum; assembly: GCA_022664845.1. Lineage (NCBI taxonomy): Eukaryota > Metazoa > Arthropoda > Insecta > Zygentoma > Lepismatidae > Lepisma > Lepisma saccharinum. The sequence continues at coordinate 8,812 of JAGDQP010050424.1, read as the reverse complement.
CTGCTGTATATATTATAAATTCCTGTTTGTTCCTCGTTGTGTACATTAAGATGTTTGTAGAAATAACTTTTCTACACATCGACAATTTTAGTTGGATCCACTAGAAGTTTTTCACGTTCATTTTTAATCATCCTACTCTCAGCTGGTAACTTTTTCTTAACGAGTTCACCCCTTGGTATAGATCTCGTATGTTGTTTGTCTTGCCGTTTTCCTCTATCTCCGGAATCTTCTGCGTCAGATATTCTCGCTTTTTATTTCTGAACCCGCGCGTGGTGTTCGTTTCGCGTTACTGTAGTGATTGGTATTTGCGTATTACTTAGTTCTCACTGCCTTGCTTGTTTTCATTCCTGACGAAGTTTACGACATTCTTCGTCAAACCAAGGTTTGTTTTTCTGCTGTTTCTTTTCACCTGTACGTGATCAACAATATTAGAACAAGTAATATAGCGCACCTAAAGCTTAGTATAACTTTTTAAGAACAACTGCTTAACAGTTCCCCATGTCCATGCTTAAGGACTATATTGAAATCTTGGAATCACTTACAAGTTCCTTCGCTGCGCCCTTAGCTGTTTCAAGAATTGCCTTCCACATCTTACTTACATGAATTTCATTATTAATATCATCATTATTACTCGAGTCGACTAAGATTTCGAACCTATTTGATAGTTCGACTTGGTAATCTGCTTTTATGTTCGGATTATTTAATCGTTTAACTTCGAATTTCAGTTGTTTTGATCCCTTGCTTTCTCTGTTCGCGATGCATATAAGTTTTCCCTTACTTTTGTGATCACTAATTGATGGTCGGTGTCACCTTCCGCTCCTCAGTACGGCCTAATGTCCATTATGTTAGTGTGTCTTCGTCTATCTACTAATACGTGATCGATCTGGTTGAGAGTTTTGCCATCCGGAGATACCCATGTGTATCTCTTTGTGTTCAAAGTACGTGCTCTTTGCCAGTAGGTTTTTTGAAATCGCTAAAGTTATCAGTATTTCTCTATTGTTGTTGCTGACTTGGTAAAAGCTGTATTTGCCTATAATAGGTATATATTTTTCTTCCCTACCCATCTTAACGTTGAAATCACCCATCATAATTTTCGTATTATACTTCGGGAATCGGTGAAACAGCCTTTCTCGCTCATCGTAGAATGTATCTTTGTCGGTTTCATGAGCCTGATCGGTCGGGACATAGACATTTATTTAAACCGTGTTGGACCAAGTACGTATCGTAACGTACGATAGTCTTTCGTTTACGAACTCTATATTCTTAGTCCCCGAAAGGATACTGTTCTTAATGAGGAATCCTTTTCCGAAAATTTGTGACTGAGTTCCCCCGTAGTAGAAAGTGTACTTGCCCTGTCGGATACTATCTTGACCCTCCCACCGAACTTATAATATTATTAATAGACTAATAGTGTATTATATATTTAATATGCATATTACTAATATTAGTAATATGGATTAAATAAATTCTTAAAAGGTTTGAAGCGTATATTTTGAAAATATATCTTATATTATTCAGAAATCATTTCTGGAAACACAATTAAAGTATTTCCCTAATAGGCATCATCAACTTATTCAGCCGTTTTCTATCCACTGCTAAATAAAGGATTCTCCTTTTTCTTTTCACATATCTCAGTCTTATGCTATCTTCAGTCATGTAGCTCCTGAAAAACGCTTAACTTATGTATCAACTATGGCTATTGTCTCTTCGTGATTCTCCATTTCCATCTTTCCAGCATGCTAATCTATTATTAACAGTACATAGTATTAACAACACACACAATGATATTTTAAAAACATTCTTAGTTACAAATAATATAATACAAAATGAGCCGACAACTTTTAGATGGGCACAAATGAGACCAGAATATATATTGAATATAGATCTTCAAATGAGAGAAATTCTTACAGTGAAGATTCTTGTGTCTTATCTAATGTACTTTTGAAGAATATAATCGATGTAATTTTATATCCCTTTACGTATCTTATTAACTGGACACTTTATGAAGATTTTTTCTCTGATTACCTTAAAATTGTGATTACTGTACTTGTATATCATCATCGGTGATCCTAGTAATTATCGTACGATCTCCCTTGTACCTATTTTCTGTAAAGTTATTGCGCATGTCATGAAAATACAAATGTCATCATATTTTGAACACAATAAACTACTAAACGCTGCATAGTTCTGAATTAGAAAAAGTCGTTCAACTATTTAAACAGTTGAGTCAGTTGTTACTAAAATAATGAATAGGAATGAGTCTCGCTGATTTTCTTGTGCTACACTGCTCCATCTAAGTAAAGCTTTTTATACCTTTTCGCACGATATTTTATTATCAAAATTACAGTTTTATGGAATTAAGACATTGAACTTACTTTACTAAGACCATATCTTACTGATAGACGACATATTGTAAAAATAAATGACGTAAGATCGAATGAACTGAGAATTCAAACTGGGGAACATCAGGGACCGGGTCTTGGACTTTCCTTTTTGTCGTATATATGAACATTACCTAGGTGCCTACCATTTAAATCTGTTTTATATCCGTATGACACTACTTTTGTTACACATGATAAAATATAAATATATTGAAGGAGAAAAACAAGGAAAAGTTCAATATATCTTCATGAAAGTTTCAATGTAATGAACTAACCCGAATACCTAACAAACTGAAACACTTTATTAATTTTTTTTACATGAAAATTGTCACTTAAATAATACTGAATCTGTTAAGTTACTAGGTATAAATATGGATGCAAAATTAAATTGGAATATACATACAAATGATGTATGCAAAAAACTCATTCGAGTTCTGTTTTCGCTTCGTAAATTAAAAAGATCTGTTTTAGATGATATGATGCTTACAGCGTATTATGCTTTCTTTCACTCCTATTTATAATATGGAAATATTTTTAATTTATTATATTTTATTTTGTTAAAATTTTATTTTGTATATTATATGTCTGCGAGTAACGAAGTGTGTTCAGTTCAACTCTTAGGTTCATAATTCTCACATCTAGTAATAATATGAAGATTTATATTTATTTCGACACTTGAAGGTGGAGGGTCTGGAAACACTGGATAATCATGTTTTAAAATACGGCTTACCAAATAAATTATTAGGCATATTGCCAGCTATTATATTCTTCAAATTATAAGAGAAAAAATATTTGGATATATTTATTTGTGGTACACAAAAGTTACTATGTACATAATTATGTTTACACTGCATTGATTAGAATTGTAACTCCTCTTTTTAAGTTGTTTATTGATGATGATAAAATGCACTTTTAAAAATTATAAACAGTATATTTGACGTTAAAAAGTATATTTAGTTTCCACTGATATAAAACCAATATACTGCTTGTTAACTTTATCCATTAAGAAGTATCTACGCTCTGCTGCATTAAATGTAAATTCCATTAACACAACCTTTTTTAAAAAAATAAACTGTGGTTCCGAAAGCTTGGTGGGCGTTTCAGAGAAAAGGAAACTGATCGAAACAAATTTTCATCGCTGTTCTCATGAATGCCAAGTATATAATAGCCATTTTTCCATACTCTTTCGAAAAAAAAGGAGGTTTGCTATAATTTATATTAAAAATATACATGCTGCTAAATATAAAACTGAGGAAATTGGTTGTCAAATCAACATTTTTTTACGTTCATAGAACTCACGAAAATGGTTATTAAGTTAGTTACGGAGTTGGGTCGAATAGCATCTAAACAAAATACACATACGAATATGAATGCATTTGGCGTTGATTTTACGTCGATTTCAATCATGTCCGCTCATATTTGGCTAGAATCACATGTTTGTGAATGTATATTATCATGAAAATCTAACCTATGTGCGTCACCGCATCTCACTGAATTGTTTGGTAATAAGTGCTAGTTTATTTTTGACGTTACAACTTAGAATTTTTGAAATAATAGCGCGTAGAAGAAAATTTCTTGTCCTTCAGCAAACTCAGGTAACTGATATTGATACAAAGTTGTAGTCACTTTTAAGAATTTGCAGTTGAATTTTAAAAGTTGGAGTTTATTTTTCCAACCCCGAATTCATACAGAAAGTAAAGTATTTACATATTTAGCGCATACGCAAATTGTATAAATTAACTTGAATTCATATCTTGGCAAACACGTCTACTATTTTGCTTTCAATAGCTTTTCTAAACAGCAAAATATCACACAAACATACACTCTAAAAATGCTGGGGTTACAGGGACAATACAAGTCTTGTTAAGCAAATTATCGTTGTCGTAACGAAAACTATAGTCATATTTACGATTTGTGACGTGTCAGCAGTTACAATAAATGTTGATTCAGCATTGTTAAGTGAATATTGTGAAATGTACCACATTTTTAACCATATTATTAACAATACTGATTTGTTAGCGCGGAACTAACAATAAACTATTGTTGATTTAAGCACATTCAAAGATTAATGTCTTGCGCATGCGTACACCTTTACCATACTTCTTCTTATAGGATGACAAAGAAAATTAGCGCCATATTTATCGCCACAACAACAGAAAAAATGAAAAGTTACTAGAAACACATCAACTTTGACCTTTATGATGAGTTCTGGATGATAATTGTGTTGATGCAGATGATTAACATAATAACATTAATATCTAAATCTGTGAAGAAATTTACACATGTTTCTATTACCGTTGTGAAAATGTGTATTTGTACTGTTTATAGTTGTGGGCAAAAGATGGAACCGCTTTTAAAAGAGAAAAACATAGACACTGTAGGTTTATTGTTATTATACTATCGGGTTATACTATGTCGAATTAAACGTAGGATTCTTCTTTTTATACACTGACATATTTTTAACGAATTTGCTTAAATGACTTTGGAAAGGATGCCACATGAATATTTATTCTTTGCAGATATTACTGTGAGTCGTATGTTACAAGTATTAGCAGAGGGACTCACCTATAACTTAACATTTTTAAAAGGCGAACATTGCAGTTTAAGCCTATCGTCCCGCGAGACGGACTTCAGTCTCACAGCGGGAAAGTTTTATTGATTTGCGGTGATAATATTATCACTGAAAAATGTTAGTTGTAAAAAAAACAAATTGTTGTAAAACATACAATACCAATAGGGATAAAGCTACTACATTTCGGGTGGATTTATTGTTAGTTCCCGTATTGTAAGCTGTTGAGAACAACCATAAAGGCCGCTTTAGACGATACAATTTCTCGTACGATCTCTCGTCTGATAGAATGTATACAATCCATAGTATGAGATTGTTCGTACGATAAATCATACAATATTGTATAGTGTTTTACACGGTACAATTTTGGATACAGTCAGTGAGTCAACTACACAGCGAATGTTGAAAGAAGTTTTTCAGCATCAAAACGGGTAAAAGCTAATGTTCGATCAACACAGGGACAAATTCGCTTCAGTTATTTGATAGTTTTGCCAATAGAAGAGATCCTTATTTCGATTAGGAATAACCGAATAATATGAAGATACTTTTCTTGACCAGTTTGTTAGGAAGTTCAAAAGCAAGGAAAGGCGAATGGAGTTCATTCAAAGTAATTATCCCGTATTCACAGGTACATAAATCCTTTTTGTTTAATCCTATTTTACTCTAACACTTTACAGGAGTTGACCAAAAAGTTTCATGCCGTTTTTAACGTCGCATTGGAAGATGTGATCACATACGGCAATAAGTGCCTCACTCAAGTGCTGGAAAAGCAATCGGGGTGGGAGTGGGAATATTGACCGTGACCAAGACAGGCGCTTTACGTACTCACAGCAGTCATAGCTCGAGTAATGGTGAAGACAAATGTAGATATCAAAGCGGCTCGTTCGGGGCTGTCTGCTTTATGACTTTAAGGTGGACTTGTTCCTCAGCCGAATCAAGTCGCCGAATACGTCAAGCCTTTTGAGATAATGCTGTGAACGAACACCGCCATGCATTGGTTCCAGAAATTCAGATCGGAAGATTTGTCCTTGGGTGATGAATCCCGCAGTGGGCGTCCACAGGCCCTGGATGACGAGCCCCTGAAGGTGACCATAGAGCAGGATAGCAGCCAAATTGGTGCATTACGAAATAATTATGTTCAGAGGCGGCCTTAGCCTTTACGGGGCCCAGGGCAAAGACTCTTCACGGGGTCCCATAAATGACTATAACCAAAACCTTGATATATGTACAATTGTACATTACGAATGTGTGTGTTTGTGTATTTGTTTGCAAAAAAAAAAACTATTTTTTAACGCAGTGCCTCACTTCGGGTGAATGTGATTCCGAAGAATTTTCATATCGGGAATTGAGGTACTGATTTACAAGAAATAGAGTCGATGTACTGAAATACAATATCGTATAATTAGGAATCCGAAACTTACATCTAACTAAATAAACAAGTACAGCTTTACAGTAGTAAAGTAAGTATTTTATATTAGTTAAAGGCTAATTCTGTTGTTTAAATCTTTTCTTCTTGTTAAAATCTTCAATTGAATCGCTATGATCTAGAGTAGCCGAGGCAGACATAGGTCTTGACACAGAGTAACGAATGTTATACTTACTCTGTGATCTTGATGAGCTTCAGCCTAGAAAGCTCCTCTCGGCAGACGCAACAGTAGTGGGGATCATGACTATCATTCTCAGTGCAATATAATTTGTTCGTGTAGATTTGATACAGTCCGTTTATTTTTTACTATGCAGCAGTTGTTTCGACACAAGTACACACACACAAACACACATAAAATAAAATAAATCGGAGAGCTCCTAAAACGTGGCGTCTACTCAATCAACAAATTTCAATTTGACAATAAACAAACACCAAGATTCGTCATTTATTTGTATATGATAAATAACTACAAGTGCAGGCAAAACTACTAATTAATTGTCGGCAGCGCGGGGCCGTGGGCGGTTGCCCGGTTCGCCCGTGCCTAAGACCTCCACTGATTATATTATTCCTTGCCAAGCCTTGCCTTGCCTTGCTTCCTTGGAATAATATATTATACCGGAAACTGGGAGGAACCGTTACCGGCAGTTTGAAATTTTCTGTGTAATTTTCAATTTCTAATCGAGGAAAAAAAAAGTGTTTTATCTTATTCCTTTCAGTCATATGACGCAAACGGTTGCGTCATAAACATTTCTGGTCATAACACGGGAACGGTCCATGGTAACTTCAAGATTTTTGCTACGTCAAATATGATTGGACTATTGTATAACATACTTGAGTTTTATAGCCATAGGTAGTATTGTTACGTTACAGTGATGCCTCAAACATGAAGAATTTTGTCTATTCCAAAGTTTGCATTTTGGAAAGTCGACAAAAATTATCTACTCAACAGCCTTGGACCAATTTAAGGTATATGGTATTGTATAGAATATAAATTAATAGGCCACATAAAGTGTATGAGTGATCACTTCATTCGAAGGAGCCCAGTTAGGCGTAAATTGGGACTAAAGGGAACTTTTAGGGTGAGGTTTCCCTTTTCCCAATATTTCTCGTAACAATGGAAGAAAAAACAAAGCCTCTTCACTCAAATAAAAATGTGTTTAGAGAAGATTACAAAGAGGTATTACCTGTTTCTCCAAGAAAAATTAATAGCTCCTGAAATAAAGCAAATAACATCATTAAAATGACCACCGCTTTGAAAAATGCAGAATTTGATTATTTTTGTTTATATTTGCCCAAGTATTGATCCCAAAATTCTGATGTTTAGAACAAATACATAGCAATCTCTATAACATGATGCATATGTTGAAAACTCAAACAATTTGGCTCGGGATTCAATTTTACGGGTTAATTCCATGAGAATTAGTATGTTTTTGCTCACCAAATGGTAGATACCAATTTTTGATTGAGCTCGAGTGAGTATTTTCCCTACAAACTAGAAGCATACATGTCGAAGCATTGTACATGAAACAAAAACTAATTTATCACATAACTAGTGATATTATAGTGACAGTTTGTAAACACATTCACAGTAATTAAAATTTTGTCCTGATTCGAAACACGACTGGAACAGAAGCCGACGGACACACATACAGGAAAACAGCAAACAATGAAAGAAAATAGGTTAAGGAAAATAAGAACCCAAAATGGAAAATACATGTATGTATTACTTCGGTCATGCATTCACAAACACACACAGAAGTTTAATATTTTAACCGTCCAATGCTTTAGGATCTCGCATCTGTTCAACACTTCAGGAAATAAAACTTTCCACTTCTGTTTTCTGCTATTGGTAAATTGCTTATGAAAAACAGACCAGCTAAACCAGGACGATTTGTTTCTCACTATGCCTCGGCGTAGCTTGAGGAGAAGTTGAGGCTTGGCGATGTTTAGGAGATTTGTCACCTTGAGGTCTCTCAGTTTGATACATCAGCTGTCTGGGTGCCAACCAAGACAGTTTTAACATGTAGTCTTGCAGCTACAGTGGAAAACGCACCAGATGGAAGGGTGCGTTGAGACTCTCGTACTCGACGTTTTGCATCACCAGCAGAAATTTTCTCGATGACCATCAGCTCCCGAATTCGTTTCTCTTCTTTTAATACTGGACAGTCACGCGACCAGGCCGTATGCTCACCCTTTCAGTTAACACACTGAGGCTTCAGTGACGTGCAAAGATCCGCAACATGGCTGCTGGTACCGCATATTGCACAGACAGCAGAGGTCGCCTTACAGGACGTGCTGGTGTGTCCATAGTGCTGACATTTAAAGCAGCGGAGCGGACTCGGTATATACGGACGGACAGGTAAGCAATAAAAAGCTGCTTTCACGTCCTTGGGGAGCTGTGGAGTAGCAAACGTCAAAATTAGCGACCCCGTAGGT
>JAGDQP010050423.1:0-14250 GCA_022664845.1 Lepisma saccharinum | reverse complement strand
AATGATAATAAATTGAGAAAAAATAATGATGCACTACATTTTCATAATCCTTGTAACAACCAGAGGTAGAACAATAAAACATAATGCGGTGCTCGCCTCCCACTGATTCCGTACCAGAAAAGTCTGAAAAAGGATTAACAAAATTAACATTGGATGGTGAAACAAATTTATCACCTAAGATTTTAGTTCTCAAATTAATGCAAGAATTTTCAATCCTACTTCACAAGACAGATACAGCAATATCCCTATTTACTACATCTCCACCCTATCCCAGGCTGAGCCTCAGATGCCTCAAGGCCTTGAAATAAAAATTCAAATTCAATTCTAAAGATACACGACAGCTCTACAATGACTTTCTTTTTTTGCACAAAATCGCAATGCTGCTCCTACAAATTCAAGCCGAGAGAGTTCTAACTTTCAAAGAACATTCAAAACAGTTTCAAGAGTTCTATACGTGCCGGTTTCTTTTATTGTTTTTTTGTTCATTATTAAAAGAGCTTCACTGTTATATAGGTTTGGATATTCATTACAACAATCAAGCGATTTCAACAATGGACAAAGAAAGAAGATTAAAAATTGTCAAGGATAAAACTCGTCAAATGTAGTGAACTTTCTTTTTTAAAGTTTGAGCTCTCTAGGCTTGAATTTGTAGGAGCAGCAATGCAATTTCCAGCAACGAAAAAACATACATTACAGAGGTACGGAAGTAAAGCTTCCACCCAGCATTAGAGATCACTGCTATACACTAACCTTAAAATTGTTTTAGGGCGCTTTTCACTATCGAACTTGCTGATCAGCTGACTGGACGCGTGTTTGGCGACCACGTTTTCAAGCATACGATGTGGACTGTCTCCGCCCGGCTCTATTATGATCTGGGGCGCAATATCATGGTATTCGCCAGTCTCCCTTGTCACATTACACACTTCGGTCACAGCAGCAGTGTATAGAGAACTCTTGGGTAACCAGGTCCACCCAATGGCGTGTGCAAACTATTTCCAGACAGGAATGTTATATTCCAGGATAATGTCCACATTCATACCGCTGGCGCTGTTTAAGAGTGGTTTCACGAGCATGCTGATAAGATCCAATATCTTCCCTGGCCCGCGCAGTCCCCAGACCTGAATATCATCGAACCTTGGAGGACTGTTTTGGAAACCAGGGATCGGCGTCGATTTCCACCTCCTTCGTCTCTACCTGAGCTGCAGGTTGTCCTGCACCAACAATGGTTTCAAATTCAACTCACCACCATTCAGGACTTGTATCCCAGAAGCTGTATTGCGTGTTAAAGGTGGACCAACACCGTATTAATACAAAATGTTCAGACTTTCACAAGTGTTTTCATTATTTTGTCTAATATCTGTACCTTCATGTTCACTTAGTGTCCCTCTATATCAGCCCGAAAAATAATAATGTTTCCCAAAACCATGATTATTTTGCATAGACGTTCTTTTATTCGCGAATATTAAATTGTTTGCTCTCGCGAAATACCAAATAATAATCTTATTCCGCATGCATCCAGTGTTCAGATACAAAATTGCATTTTACTATTTCTTATCTTCGCTGAAATTATTATTCTGTCTTTCTGCACCTTTAAAGTGCACAATTACGAAATGTATTAACTATTTCAACTATCATAATCAACCGGGAATATAAGGTTTTATGGACAGCTGTCGGAGCTCTACCAAAATCTGTAGGTCCTATCCTTAGAACCTTATCAGCTCGTTTAGGATGTTAACACTTGAATCAATGCTACGAAAGGAAATATCTTAGATTAATCACATATTTAGTCAACAAAACAGAACTGTTACCGATTTGTCTACGAAGTCATCAAACTTTAAATTTTCACTTTGTTCTCCTTTGCATCTCATCTGTTTTACTTTTATTCATTCATAAAATATAGTTAGTCACTTTCAAAATGATGATGGGTCGTTTAGCACGATCAATTAACATTTTCGGGTAGAAAGGAATATTGAAAATGAATTTACTCATTTACTTTGGCAAGGTTTCAACTTACTCTTATCATTTCTTACAATAATAAACATTCCTTGAGCGTCAGAAAATGAAAGCGCATAGTAATATAAATTCTGTGCTCATAACGAAAACAAGATGCACAAAACCAAATACATATGAGAAGTCCAAAGAGTTACAAATAATTAACGATCGTAATTATATAATAAAATTAAGACTCTTACTTATCATTCAGTTTTCATTATTTTTTTTTATTTTTTTTTTTTTTACCACTGTTACCTATTAAGCTAAAACAGTCTATCAGAACTTTGTTGATTTCCTTTACACTTAGCTGATATTGAAGAGACCGAAGTGGCCTTTAGGCATCTCTGTATAGCAATATACTCACTTCTTCATTAAGGGTTCGTCGGCCTGAATCAGAGATGCCTAAAGACCATAAATAAAATCCAAACTAAGAGCTCGCTTCAAATTCTCTCTATTAAGAATACTATATTACTTCATTCAGTTTCAGATTTACTCAATAGTTTTTTTTTAATGCTGTCTGGCTAATGGACGTTTTCGGAGTGAGTGAATTGTTATTATCGTCCTAATGAGCTGGTAAGCTTCTAAGAACAGGACTTAGAGATTTAGTAAAGTGGGCTCCGAAGAACACACACACAAACTACAATGACAAACTTCTGGAGATTGTTCCCCAGAACAAAACAAAACGAAAGTACCTCAAACTAATTTTCGAAATGTGCATAGTTTCGGAGCTACAAGCTGCCGAAAGCGTGGGAAAATGAACTTTAGAGCTTCATATTTCAAACACCACGAGCAGCAGAGCTGATGCTGCATGGTACCGTCAAAGACTTCAAATCTGCATTATCAAAAAATGCATATTTAAATATTACGTAATGGTCGCGCAAGGGATTCCCCAAAGGTATTAGGGGATTATCAGAAATTCTCTGACGTAAAAATTGGTCGAAATGAGCATGAATGGGATGGCTTTCCACCAAGAAACAAGGATTCGTTTGCGCCAAGTCGATATCTCAAGTAGATTCCATATACCGAACGATTTTTTTAAGATGCGTTGTTGCATAACACGCAGGAGCAATTCATAATTTCATCGAACTTATTTATTTCTTATCAAAGAGACTGAATTTCTTTGTATGATTGGATACTGAGGATGACGTATGTCATCATTACTCATATGGGAAGTAGTTTCATTCATGCCCATTTCGACCTACCTCTGATTTAGAAATATACCAGAATCCCCTACTTCCTTTGGGAAATCCCTTGCGCACCCATTTCAGAATTTTGAAATATGCATTTTTAATTAGAGTAGGTTTAAAGTCTTTGACGGCACCATACCGCATCAACTCTACTGTTCGTGATGTTAGGAATATGAAGCTCTAATGTTAATTTTCACACGCTTTCGTCAGCTGGTAACTGAATCTACGCGCATTTCGAAAATTTGTCAAAAGGAACTTTTGTCTTGTTTTGATGTCAAAAATCACCTCCAGAAGTTTGTCGGTGTAGTTCATAAACACGCTGTATATATACAGGGTGAACTTTATGACTTTCCAGGAGATAACAACAATTTGTTTGCGCCAAGTCGATATCTCAAAAAGATTCCATTTGCCAAGTGACTTATGTAAAAATGAGTGGTTGCATAACCAACAGGAAACAGAGCTATTCTGCGAACTGGAATACATTCAACGAACTATTGATTTATTTGTTATCGATGAGAGAGAATGTCATTGCAAACATGGAATGGTTATGATTAATCATGTAAACAGTGCAGTATAGGGTAACAGATGACCGCAGTGGTCAAGTGATCACAGGTCATGAACCATAGCTAGAGTTCTGCATTTGAGTTCAGGCTGGGGATCAACTTTGTGAAATTTGAGGGCACAAAACAAAAGTTTAATGAAAGCGAGATGGGATAAGGTTCTTGGTTACTAAAATGAACCATAAAGTATGTTGTTTTTTTTTTAAGAAATCACGACAAGGGAATGTTACAGGCTATATTAATAATCATGAAAAAGGAAAGAAATGAGACACCTTTGAATTCAGTTAACAAACACATTTACGCCTGATCGTCCTGATGCATTTGTACTGTTGGATTATGGAATCTGAAAATGTTTAAGTCTGCCTCTCAAGTAATAATATGCTTCGTTGGGCCAATGGACAGTATTATATAGAAAACTTTGTTTTATGGTGGGCTGGATTGCCAACCATGGCCCAACCACAAAAAAAAGAAAAAAAAAAGATAGGGCAATTGTTGGTCTAATGTTGAAAAAATAACAAACGGCCAGCGTGACGAGTCACGTATGCACGGTTAACATTTTGGGGATAAATACGACGTAAGGCTAACCATAAATAATACCTTAAAACATAATGTGCTCAATCCCTATTTCTATAACCAAAAACCAACACACATGGTGTAATTTACCTTCCAGTTGAGGGAAATAAAAATGGCATTGAACACTGCTGATTCCTGTTCTAAATTTGCAAGAAAAAAGTGGCTGTCATTACAGCGTTCGCGCGGATGCAATTACTGATAGATCCATGCATATAAAATGCTTATAAAAAAGAAAGCCATATTGTATATTTCTTTTGTTATTTAGTAACATGCGTTATATAAAATAATATGTATACAACTTTCTCTCTGTATATGTCACCCCATTGCATGTCTGAGTTGAGGATATGCATATTCGAAGTGTAATCCTATTTATCAAAGCCTCCTTAGCCAAGTGGATCAGGCCCCGAACAACAAACCAGAAGGTCGCGAGTTAGAATCTAGATGCAGACAAGTGGCATGTTTTCAACTATAAATGAAGACGACCGGAAACACGTAATGAAGTAAGGACAGAATAAATATCAAGATCATTTTTTTTATTATTATTAAAATACGTAATTACGTTCATTAAAACGCGTTGGACATAGCTTTTAGGGCCAAAGGACAAATAGTACATAGGCTGAACCGTACTGAAAAATGTTAACCTAACGTTCAAACATACAAGCTGAATTTCGTTGGCCTAGCAAGATTTTGCTACTTCGGCTATTCACCACGAAAAAAAAATATTCAACGAGAATGCTAATACTGAAGTGTGAAAGTTAAAAGTTCAAGTATGAAATTTGGAGCAAGAAACTCTGAAGGAAGATATGTGTAAATCCAAAATAACAGGTTCTAAATAACTTTTATTTTGTGAAAAAAAAAAAAAAACTGCCATGCGTGGCTGCATAAAAACAGAAATGTAAAGTTTTTATTCCTTTCATACAGAGTACTACTTAAAATAATTCTTTGAAGATTAGAAAGATGAAATGAAGTTGAATAGGTAGCAATGTTCAAACCAAAACATTTATAATGTCATAGTCAAGAAGAATAAAGGTTTCGGCGAGTATATGTCGGGTTTAATAATTAATAAATTATTCTTGTGTCTTTCTAGAAATATGTTCATCTGCACATTAATGTACATATCAAACCGTTCTGAACACAGGTTCGATCCAGATACTATGCATTTGCATATGCATTCAGCCGAAGGCTTTGCCTTGTTACCTCCCCTTGGAAAATTGATTGCAAGCAAAAATTCTCTCTCAGAGTTGTTGCGGACTTAGGCAAAGCTGCCTTATCAGCATGTAAATGTAATTTAAAGGACAACCATGTGAATGCTTCGTGTTTCTGTCCAGTTTCATATTCCGGCTACTTCCACAAGTTAACAAAAACTGCTCATGTTTACAATGTAAATCACCGCTGTAAGACCTAATAATGACAGCCTCTCCCAAGCCCTAAAGAATTAAAACTTAGGATCCCTGTTTTCAAGTAACGATGCATGATAATTTCTTTCAAGAAATCCAAATTATTTGGAACCTGTTATTTTGGATTCACACAAATCTTCCCTCAAAATTTCTTGCTCTAAATCTCAATACTTGAACTTTCAACTTAAAACGCAACCACAATTCACCATTCTCGTTTAATGTTATTATTATTAGTATTAGTATTATTTGCGTGATGAATAGGCAGATTTCAACATTTTCAGATTTCATAACTCAACTGTACAAAATGCATCGGGACGATCAGACGCAAATGTGTTTGGAATATTGTGCACGTTCTGTCAACTGAATTCAAACGTGTCTCATTTCTTTCGTTTTTCGTAATTATTAATAAGTCTGTACCATTCCCTTGGCATGATTTCTAAAACAAACCTACAAACTTTGTATTTGCGGACCATTTTAATAACCAAGAACCTTATCCCATCTCGCTTCCATTAAGCTTTTTTGTGCCCTCAAATTTCACAAAGTTGATTCCCAGCCTGGACTCAAACGCGGAACTCTAGCTGAGACTCATGACCTGACACCTGAGACCACTTGACCACTGCGGTCATCTATTACCCTATACTGCACTGTTTACATGATTAATCATAACCGTTCCATGTTTGCAATGCCATTCTCTCTCATCGATAACAAATAAATCAATTGTTCGTTGAAAGTATACCAGTTCGCAGAATAGCTCTGCTTCCTGTTGGTTATGCAACCACTCATTCTTACATAATCACTCGGCAAATGGAGATATCGACTTGGCGCAAACAAACTGTTGTTACCTCCTGGAAAGTCATCAAGTTCATGCACATTTCGCCTTGCTTCATAGAATTTTTGGGAATCCCTTGCGCAGCCGTCGCACAATCTCAACATATGCATTTTTGGATAGAAAAAAAAAAAAAAAAAAAAAAAAAAAAAAAAAAAAAAAAAAAAAAATAAGATTCATTTTCCCACGCTTTCGGCAGCCTGTAGCTATGAAACTAAGCAGAATTCGACAAATTACAAAGAGATTTTTTTTCCTTATTTTGAATAGAACATTTCGTTCCTAGAGTTTTGACAATGAATTTTTGTCTTCCTGTCCCTAAAATAAAGGGCTAAAAATTAAGTGATAGCTGACATCGAAACAAGTATGGAAGTTCCTATAAACATGGGTGAAATTCCGCTTCGTTTTGGAGATACAGTGTTTCCAACTTCGAGACCAAAGTCAACGCCTAACAATGGAAAGAACATTAATAATTCTCCATAAATCAGAAACGACGCATTAAATGAAAATTCCGTTCATTGAAATTTGTTTCTAACAACATGGTAGATATCAGGAGTGAAAACACGATGCCACTGAATTGTCTGTATTGCCAACCTGGTATAACGTTTAATTTGTTCTAATGGTACTACGTCACGTTATTGGGTATTTGGCATCCTCTAGTGATGGTAAACAACATACGTAAATCACACACCGCTGTGTTTCCAATTATGCATAAGACAAACGTTTCTTGCGATCTTATATAAACTACCCAGCAAGCCAGGTCACGTCGGCATTTGGTCGGCGAAGGCGGGGTCAACGTCGGATTTTGAAAAATCCCCTGACGACCAAATCCCACTTATGGATCACGCTGACCTTCGCCCGACTACTAGTTGATCGGCCCGCCGGCGGGGTCGGCACTTGGCTTGCTGGGTACGTAATTTCCTAAGATATTTCATGCACAAGAGCAATACACGGTGTTTCAAAAGCGCAAGGCAATATTACACGAGCGAATTTCCCCATAATACAAATATTAATATTATTTCAACCTTTGTCAACATATGCGGGTTCGGAGCTAGTGGCGCTTGAAGATAGTCCATCATCGTCACAAACTAAATTTTGGCTAAGCAAATGAAATCTAAATCGTAACCACAAAAGTAATGAATTTATGATTAAAAAGTGAGCTACCACGCATTTAATAAGTTTGTCTACACCACCTCGTCAATTCTACCAGATTGAAATGCTTTTTTGCTGAGTCCCTTGTAATATGCATTGCTCAAATACGTTTTTTGGGTACAACTTCGATTGTCATTTGCTAGGCCGGAACAATTCACGTCATTATTTGTCGAGATATTAAATCATTTCTAAGGATACCTTGATAAGTTTGGACGTCTCTAGCTCCAAAACTACGCATTTTATTGACAAAGGTACTTAATTGTTATCCATGTACTAAGGGGAATTCGTTTCTAAAATATTGCCGTGTACTTTTGAAACAGGTTATACGTCTGAAATGTGATGAAAATTTGTCACATAGCGTGTGTATTAGTGTTGCCCACGGGACGAGATTGAGGCTGGCTGTCTCCAAAATGTCTTATTTAGAAAATGCCTCGTCTTGAAAAGATGTATATTGTATACTACGACAGTTCTGTCTTGTCTCGTTTTCCATAGACATTTCTCGGTCTCGTCTCGTCTTGTGGACAACACTAGTGCGTATCAAAAAGAGGGCCAAACTAAGTTACAAACAATGATTTCTGACAGACATTAGCAACAAAGAACTTGTTTGAAATTAGAGCATCGAAATGGAATAGCTCACGTACCTTAGTATTGAATGCCACTCCTCAAAGTAGTGATGGCCTCACAGCAATAATTAATTTTGCATGAAAAAAAAATGTCCCCGTTAAATCAACACAACAAACGGTATGGATTTTGGTGATTCAACCCAATGGAGGGTCTTATACTAGCACTACTACAGTAATGAATCACCGAAATCATATAACATATGGTGTTCATACAAAAATCGGTGGTCGCCCTGGAACACCGAAAAGTGTTAAATTAACATAGCCATTTTTGCAGTGTGTGAAAGTCTCTCGAAAAGCTCAATGGTTAACACGATTTCTGTTCTAGCAAAGTTCCAGAAAGCCAGGCAAGGTGGTTCGAATGGGCTTGACGGTACATACACTGGAATCCTCGAGATATTGGTATGCAGCCCTTGTGGTCCAGAAGGTAACGTCACGGACTTCGGAATGGCAACAGGTAGGTACGCGGGTGCGAATCCCCCAGAGCCGGCTATCCTGACTGAGGTTTTCCTGGATTTCCCTTAAGGCGAATGCCAGTATGGTATCTTAAGTAAGGCCATGACCGATCCCTTCCCTATCCTCTACCTGTGCCAAAAGGCAATAAAGTTAATTCAATGAAGATGATAATACCATCAGCGATTTATCACTAACTCGGCGGAGATGGACATTATCATTTTGATGAATGAATGAATACCCTATTGCAGCTACATAAGAGCGAATATACGGGTCAAGATCATGATAATTATACCCATATCCCACCGTCAAGTGGTTACGGTCGCTGACTTCGGATAAACACTAGGATGCTGGCAGGCCGTACGAGTTCGATTCCTCACGCAGGATAATTTAAGTTTTAACAGAGTTTCCTCAATCGCACAATGTGAATTCCCAGATGGCATCTACAATATAGGTTCTCTCACGGCAATAATAAGTAATTAAAAACTACAGTACTGTGGACTTAATGCGTGATAAATACCTGGAATATAGCGTGGTAGCCTTAAGGCGCCAGAAATGTCCAGTTCCAAGGGTTTTGACAATCATCATTACATCAATGAACACTGATGGTTGCTACTGAAAGTACATAAAGGTCTATGCATCTATGTAATAAGATGCCACCTAAAACCATCCGAGTATTTCTTTCCCGGACAATGTAGAGGAGGTAACATGTCCATGGTTATTTCCAGATCAGTGCACGCTTGAAATCGCTGTGAAGAGAAATCACGATGCATCCGCTAAGACTCAAATGGATCTCAGACCAGTGACGAAGTCTTTCACGGTTCAAATGATGATTATTTCATCGGCAGGCAGTGTTGAATATCTAACATACAGATCTCCATCCATGAAAAAAGAATTATTTCTTTTTCTATTGTTTCACTAAGAAAACTAATATCTATTGTTTCATGTCTCCTTCAAGAAGTCTCACAATGGAAATGGATATCAGCCTTCCTGCAGCTACGTCGAGATAGTTCTGTTCCGCCAAGCAATCGGAGATAACAGTTATTCACGAAACTTGTAGCCCTACGTCTCTACTGTCAACATGATGATTGCGTTCTTTGAGACTGGTTCCACAATTTGTTCATCACAAAATGACATTTAGCAGTCTTGCTACAGCCACTTACCTTTGGCCTGCCTCTAAGTCATTTGATAGATCTCCAACGCATTTCAGCCGGTAAATGATATATAGAAGCACTTTATAAACATCACATTTGTGGAAGAAAATCATTCTTCCCATCTCACATGTTGTACCTAACAGTTATGTGATAAAAATAGTTGGTACCTCCTGGACCGAGGTAAGTGTTGCGGTTTGCATACTGTGCAGTAGTTCATACCAAAACCAGTACCGTCATGATGAAATTCGTCACTGGGAAAACAAATTGACGTATCTAATTTTTCTTAACTTTCCAGGAGGAGCGTTTACAGTTCAGCAAAACCATACAAGGTAACGGTGCCGTAGGATTTATATTTGTGTCATAGAGAAACGAAACTATTGACCATCCAGACACGACACTTGGCCACGTTATACATCTTCTCATGAGGAACATAGAAGTAGGAATAGCCCATGATTGCATTTTTTTAGATAAGCCACTTTGCTTGTCCAGCGACGAATTAGTCGACCTGGGCCAAAGATGCCTAAAGGCCATAAATACAATTAAGTTCTATAAAATTAGTAAACAAATTATTTTTGGAATACTAACAAGGAGACTGTCAACATTTTCATGCCGTAACCTACCCTCAAATTTTTTGTACGAGACGATTACATCAAAATAACACTCCACACAAAATTTGAGGTGCCAATTCAAAGTGCAAGCGGGCCAAAAAAAATTGTCAAAACCCGAAAATTTTTGCTGCCATATGAATGAGGTTTGCTACACTGGGACAGAGAAACGGTGGTGAGAATGAAGTTTGCTACTTGGTAGAGAGTAACGACCCCTCTTACTACGTGGAGAATGCAGAAATAAGTCGAGAGAAGAATGTCTGGGACGAGAAATGTACTCTGCAGAGGTCCTAATTTTGTATTCTCTACTTTTGCACTAAAGTCTTGAAATGCACTTTTTTGTTACTTTCCTTTTCTAAAATCACATTAGAAATTCAAAAATAACGTCATATCTCGACAGCCAATGACGTCGGCTTAGCAAATGAAAATCAAAGTTGTACTCACTACATCTATTTAAGCAACTTTTATGATTGAAGACTGCAGTCTAGAGGGGATTTCCATGATTGCCCTATTAAATGGCATTAATTCCTTAACAAAGAAATTCTTACGTTACAATACCTGTCTATTCGGAACACCTTCGACTTGAGTAGGAACTTCGATTGTGGTTTACTAAGCCGAAACGGCTTGCGTCATTATCTGTCGAAATATGACATCACTTATGATGAGACTGCTTTAACTTTGAGCGCTTGTAGCTCCAAAATACATGATTTGAAATTTCTTCAAAGGAAATTCTTTCTTGTTTTGATGTGAATAATCACATCCCGAAGTTTCCCCCTTATTTCAGGGCTTGATTAATTGAATTCTTATTAACGTCCTAAACGAGCTGGTGAACTTCTAAGGACGGAACCCACAGTTTTTGGTAAAGTAGACTCCGAACCACTGCGTTCAGTACAACCCGGCCGGCGTGAATTGAAACCGTCACCACGCGCAATAAAACCCAGCGCGCTAAGCTCTTGTGTAATGTGTACCCGAGGTTCACCGTTATTTCAAGGACACTCTACATATAATGACGTCTTAAATTATACTAATTCTGCGTGAAACTGAATTTCGGGGTCTTGCAACCCACGGACATGTTCCGTAACCACTAGTTGGTTCAAACTGCGATAATTGCATAAAATAGGTTTCAAAGATTATGAACTACTTTAACAGTGATTCCGCCAGACTTCCGCCCCCCCCCCCCGCGTGGTGGGTGTCACCTCCAAATTCTCGACAATCCCCAACCTTTAATTTTTTTGCGGTAAAAAAATCGATTAAAATCGTGCAAAACTCCACTTACACCCTCCCAATTTTGACTTGACCCCCCTAACTGAAAATCATGGCGGAATCACTGCTCTAATATTTCCTAGCAACCCCATGAGCAAATTTGGCGACGCGACTTGCTCTTGAGGAATAGTCTATCACTCTTACTCGCACACGATTTACGCACCTGGAAACTTGTGTAACATGTAATACTGCAGACACAACAGGCACCACGTAAGTTAATCTAAAATTAAGCTTTTATATTGAATTATTACAGTTGGGAATAAAGAACTCCAAGTCATAGACAGTTATTTTAGAACTGATATTTGAAGTATCAGTTTTAACACCTATTTGTACATAACAGCTACTATTATAACTGTTAGGGAAAATAGCACTAATGCCCATCCCTACTCCATCAGGCACTGTGCCAGTGTAGCCAACTTGATTTTTATTATGGCAGTAAAATTTTCCAATTTTTTACTTTTTTTTGGCCCACTTGCACTTTGAATTGGCACTTCACAAAACATCGTACCACATCTCGTACCTGGTGAAATTAGTTCTATACTATTCACTTTCGGTGATCACGCAGAGATACCTGTCACGGTAACCTACTGCGCAGATTCATATCAAAATTGGCACTAGATGAATTTAGTACCGAAGAAATTACTTCTGGTAACTACGGCGAATATATTCATATTAATTAGGTATTCCTATCATACCTAAAGTGGTTTATCTTAAGGACCTTGGCCGACGCCTTTAAAGCGTGTACATAGCAAAAGCACACTGCTTGTACAGCCGTTCATCGGCATGCTGCAAGAATTCCTCGCTGGCTTACTGGAACTTGCCGTGGTTACAGCAGTCGATCAATGAATTTTGATGATGCTGGCACTCGATGAATTTATGATCATTATTTCATCTCTATGACCACTGTGTACAACCATAACCCAAATAGTAGTTGCTCAGCCAAACCTCAACACTATACCAAACTTGAGATGTGTGATATTTATAGGTGCTTATGCAGTCTATGGAAGTGTTAATCACTTTTGTTTTTTATTGATAGGAATAGAATGAAGAAACAGAAGTAAACATACATTGAAGTGCCAAAATTAATGGGATACCTACCTAATAACGTGAGGGACCTCCTCGAGCACGGCGAAGTGCAGGAACTTGACGTGACAGGGACGCCACAATTTGCTGGTAGTCCGCTAGGGGAATGTGCAGTCATGCAGTCTCGATTGCCGTTCACAATTCGGTGGTTTTTGCAGTGAAGGATGCTGCGCACGAAAAGCTGTTCAATGACATCCCACATGTGCTCGATAGGGTTCATGTCCGGCGATCTAGGGGGTCAAATCATGCCTTGGAAGTTGAAAGTATTCATTAAACAAGTCGCGCACAACTGCGGCCTGGTGACATGGCGCATTGTCATCCTGGAGAATCCCATTGTTGAAGTCCATAAAGGGCTGCAGATGGTCACCAAGCAGCTGAAAATAGCGCTGAGCGGTCAATGTCCGGTTCAAGTGGACCAGACGGCCCAACCAATGCCAGGTAAACACGCTCCACACCATAACGGAGCCAGCACCACGTTGACAACTTGGGTCCATGGCCTCATGGGGTCTGCGCCACACCCGGACCCTACAAGCCGCGCGTACCAATTGGAAACGTGACTCATCTGACCACGCTACACGTTACCAGTCCTCAGAGGCCCAATCCACGTGTTCCCGAGCCCAGTCGCTGCCGCCGCTGAGCAGCGATTACTAATGGCACACGTGTCTGACTTCGGTTTCGATAACCCATGGAGACCAAAGTTTGCTGCACTGACCTCTGAGACACGTCCCTTGGACCTTCTGAACTGATCCCTACTGTCAGATCACGCACTGTTGCTTGTCTGCCTGTCCGGACGTCGTCGGTCGCGGTCATTCAGCACCCGTGGGTGGTCACTGCGTTCTCCCTGATGGGTCGTAATGCCTCCAATGCGGTACTCACGGTCTACCCTTGACACTGTGGAGTGAGTAAAGTTTAATGTCCGGACTATTTCCGAAATGGCATGCCTTATTCTAATGTTTCACTGCGAGGCGAAAATTTATCGTTTAGCCTAGCCTCGCTAGGCTGTCTAACTGCGAGAGTCTCGCGTACTTTCCCGCGAGAATTTGTAGCGTCTCGCACCCTGTTTCAACTTTCTAAATGTCGTTCTTTATATTAAACTGGCACCCGATTATAGCTTTTTCCGTTTCGTTGTTGGAAGATCTGACTCCAAATGGCGCTATACACCACGAGTAGGTTATGCCACTTACTAGTAACAGCAAGCTCCGCACTTACTATCTTTAGTGTGGTAATTAATCTCTCTCTCTCTCACCTTCCTGAGCTTCCTACTCCCGTCTAACGGATAAATGTGATCTTTACACTATAGTGGTTTCGCAGTTATGTTAGAGAGAGAATAAAGCTAAAACTGAAGGCTATCTGACGTCATATGTCTTATTTTTGACAAATTATGACGT
>JAGDQP010050422.1:0-14250 GCA_022664845.1 Lepisma saccharinum | reverse complement strand
CACAATTTGCGGTGAATGTACTACAGCGATTTATCGTTGAGAGCATCCAATTCGCAGCACTAATGAATTTTCAGAGTGGTTATATTAAGATGAAACTTCTGCTATATTATGCTAATTATTCCAAGATCAGACAAGACAACCGCAATACGATGTTGTTTTGAGCTCGAAATCAATGAGTTTTTCAACACTTCATTGAATTACGTTACTAATATAAACACTTTTGTACAACAATATGCATTCCATTGTAGAGCATTGTTATTGGCGAAATTGTTAATCACCCATCAAGGATTGCTTCAATTTGACAACAACTTATGAGGATTATATGAAATTTTCGTATTTCTGCTGGAACGTAAGTAAAAAAGCAATCTTAATGCTATTGTAGTATGTTATTTGTGCTTTTAAGCTAATAAATTGAAATTGCGTTTTTCTTTATCAAATACTGTGAATTTTTAGTAGAATATAACTCTTGTAAGACATAGTTCATGAAATATACTTGAAAAAAACTCGAACGATATGACTGCTAGTTGAGCATTGGTAGTTTCGAAATGCTTTGTAGATTAGAACACATATACACTAATACAAGAGCATCAAGTGATTATAATGATCAAAGCTATGTTATTAATGCTTGTCAGTTAAAACTCCGAATATTCCAAAGCGTATTTAACTGTAACAATTTAACAAATACGATTTCAACATACATGATCTCACTGCTACAAGTAGACTCAGAAAGAAATAAATGAACTGTACACGATTTGCGGTGAAGGTACTACAGCGAATTACCGTTGAGAGCATCAAATCCTCAGCACTAATCAATTTTCAGAGTGGTGCTATTAAGATCAAACTTCTGCTATATTATGCTAATTATTCCAAGATCCGACAAGACAACCGCAATACGATGTTGTTTTGAGCTCGAAATCAATGAGTTTTTCAACACTTCATTGAATTACGTTACTAATATAAACACTTTTGTACAACAATATGCATTCCATTGTAGTGCATTGTTATTAACGAAATTGTTAATCACCCAGCAACGATTCTTTCAATTTGACAACAACTTATGTGGATTATATGAAATTATCGTATTTCTTCTGGAACGTAAGTAAAAAAGCAATCTTAATGCTATTGTAGTATGTTATTTGTGCTTTTAAGCTAATAAAGTTGAAATTTCGTTTTAATTCCCAAATACAATGAATTTTTGGTAGATTAGATGTCTTGTAAGACGTAGTTCATGAAATTTCTTTGCAAATAACTCGACCGATATGACTGCTATTTGAGCATTGCTACTTTCGCAATACTTTGTAAACTAGAACACATAAATACCAATACAATTACATCAAGTTATTATAATGATCAAAGCTTAAATAACAATATTTGTCAGCTCAAACCGAGAATGTTCCAAAGCGAATTAACTGTAACAATTTAACAAATACGATTTCAACATACATGATCTCACTGCTACTACTAGACTCGGAAAGAAATGAATGAACTGTACACGATTTGCTGTGAATTTAATACAGCGATTTATCGTTGAGAGCATCAAATTCGCAGCACTAATCAATTTTCAGAGTGGTGCTATTAAGATGAAACTTCTGCTATTTCATGTTAATTATTCCAAGATCAGACAAAACAAGCGCAATACGATGTTGTTTTTAGCTCCAAATCAATCAGTTTCTCAATACTTCATTGAATAATGTTTGTAATATAAACGCATTGTACAACAATATGCATTCCGTTGTAGGGCATTGTTATTGGCGAAATTGTTAATGACCCAGCAACGATTCTTTCAATTTGACAACAACTTATGTGGATTATATGAAATTATCGTATTTCTGCTGGAACGTAATTAAAAAAGCAATCTTATTGCTATTGTAGTATGTTATTTGTGCTTTTAAGCTAATAAAGTTAAAATTTTGTTTTGTTTACAAAATACAATAAAATTTTGGTAGAATACAACTCTTGTAAGACATAAATCATGAAATATACTTGCAAATAACTCGAACGATATGACTGCTGGTTGAGCATTTGTAGTTTCGAAATTATTTGTAGCTTAGAACACATATACATTAATACAAGAGCATCAAGTGATTATAATGATCAAAGCTATGTTCCTAATGCTTGTCAGTTAAAACTCAGAATATTCCAAAGCGAATTAACTGTAACAATTTAACAAATACGATTTCAACATACATGATCTCACTGCTACAAGTAGACTCGGAAAGAAATGAATGAACTGTACACGATTTGCTGTGAATTTAATACAGCGATTTATCGTTGAGAGCATCAAATTCGCAGCACTAATCAATTTTCAGAGTGGTGCTATTAAGATGAAACTTCTGCTATTTCATGATCATTCCAAGATCAGAAAAAACAAGCGCAATACGATGTTGTTTTGAGCTCCAAATCAATCAGTTTCTCAATACTTCATTGAATAATGTTAGTAATATAAACGCATTGTACAACAATATGCATTCCATTGCAGTGCATTGTTATTGGCGAAATTGTTAATCACCCAGCAAGGATTGTTTGAATTTGACATCAACATATGAGGATTTATAAAATTATCGTATTTCTGATGGAACGTAAGTAAAAAAGCAATCTTAATGCTATTGTAGTATGTTATTTATGCTTTTAAGCTAATAAAGTTGACTATTCGTTTCAATTACCAAAATACAATGTATTTTTGGTAGATTAGATATGTTGTAAGACGTAGTTCATGAAATTTCTTTGCAAATAACTCGAACGATATGACTGCTAGTTGAGCATTGATAGTTTCGCATTGCTTTGTAAATTAGAACACATAAATATAAATACAATTACATCAAGCGATTGTAATGATCAAAGCTTCGATCCCAAAGCTTGTCAGTTCAAACCGAGAATGTTCCAAAGCGAATTAACTGTAACAATTTAACAAATACGACTTCAACATACATAATCTCACTGCTACAACTAGACTCGGAAAGAAATGAATGAACTGTACACGATTTGCGGTGTATGAACTACAGCGAATTACCGTTGAGAGCATCAAATCCTCAGCACTAATCAATTTTCAGAGTGGTGCTATTAAAATGATACTTCTGGTGTTTTATGTTAATTATTAAAGATCAGACAATACAAGTGCATTAAGATGTTGTTTTGAGCTCCAAATCAATCAGTTTCTCAATACTTCATTGAATAACGTTAGTAATATAAACGCATTGTACAACAATATGCATTGCATTGTAGTGCATTGTGTTTGGCGAAATTGTTAATCACCCAGCAACGATTCTTTCAATTTGACAACAACTTATGAGGATTATATGAAATTATCGTATTTCTGCTGGAACGTAAGTAAAAAAGCATTCTTAATGCTATTGTAGTATGTTATTTGTATTTTTAAGCTAATAAAGTTGAAATTGCGTTTTGTTCACTAAATACAATGAATTTTTGGTAGAATAGATGTCTTGTAAGACGTAGTTCATGAAATTTCTTTGCAAATAGCTCGAACGATATGACTGCTAGTTGAGCATTGATAGTTTCGCAATGCTTTGTAAATTAGAACACGTAAATACCAATACAATTACATCAAGTTATTATAATGGTCAAAGCTTTGATCCCAATATTTGTCAGTTCAAACCGAGAATGTTCCAAACCGAATTAACTGTAACAGTTTAACAAATACGATTTCAACATACATGATCTCACTGCTACAAGTAGACTTGGAAAGAAATGAATGAACTGTACACGATTTGCGGTGAAGGTACTACAGCGAATTACCGTTGAGAGCATCAAATTCGCAGCACTAATCAGTTTTCAGAGTGGTGATATTAAAAGGAAACTTCTGGTGTTTTATGTTAAATATTCCACGATTAGACAAGACAAGCGCAATACGATGTTGTTTTGAGCTCCAAATTAATCAGTATCTCAATACTCCATTGAATAACGTTAGTAATATAAACGCATTGTACAACAATATGCATTCCATTGCAGTGCATTGTTATTGGCGAAATTGTTAATGACCCAGCAACGATTCTTTCATTTTGACAACAACTGATGAAGATTTATAAAATTATCGTATTTCTGCTGGAACGAAAGTAAAAAAGCAATCTCAATGCTATTGTTGCATGTTATTTGTGTTTTAAGTTAATAAAGTTGAAATTTCGTTTTAATTACCAAAATACAATGAATTTTTGGTAGATTAGATGTCTTGTAAGACGTAGTTCATGAAATTTCTTTGCAAATAACTCAAACGAAATGACTGCTAGTTGAGCATTGCTACTTTCGCAATGCTTTGTAAACTAGAACACATAAATACCAATACAATTACATCAAGTTATTATAATGATCAAAGCTTTGATCCCAAAGCTTGTCAGTTCAAACCAACAATGTTCCAAAGCGAATTAACTGTAACAATTTAACAAATACGATTTCAACATACATGATCTCACTGCTACAAGTAGACTCGGAAAGAAATGAATGAACTGTACACGATTTGCGGTGAAGGTACTACAGCGAATTACCGTTGAGAGCATCAAATCCTCAGCACTAATCAATTTTCAGAGTGGTGCTATTAAAATGAAACTTCTGCTGTTTTATGTTAAATATTCCACGATCATACAAGACAAGCGCAATACGATGCATTTTTGAGCTCGAAATCAATGACTTTCTCAACACTTCATTGAATTACGTTAGTAATATAAACGCTTTTGTACAACAATATGCATTCCATTGTAGTGCATTGTTTTTGGCGAAATTGTTAATCACCCAGCAACGATTGTTTCAATTTGACAACAACTTATGAGGATTATATGAAACTCTGCTGGAACGTAAGTAAAAAAAGCAATCTTAATGCTATTGTAGTATGTTATTTGTGCTTTTAAGCTAATAAAGTTGAAATTTCGCTTTAATTACCACATATAATGAATTTTTGGTAAATTAGATGTCTTGTAAAACATAGTTCATGAAATTTCCTTGCAAAAAGCTCGAACGATATGAATGCTATTTGAGCATTGATAGTTTCGCATTGCTTTGTAAATTAGAACACATAAATATAAATACAATTACATCAAGCGATTGTAATGATCAAAGCTTTAATCCCAATGTTTGTCAGTTCAAACCGAGAATGTTCCAATGCAAATTAACTGTAACAATTTAACAAATACGATTTCAATATACATGATCTCACTGCTACAACTAGATTCGGAAAGAAATGAATGAACTGTACACAATTTGCGGTGAATGTACTACAGCGATTTATCGTTGAGAGCATCAAATTCGCAGCACTAATGAATTTTCAGAGTGGTTCTATTAAGATGAAACTTCTGCTATTTTATGTTAATTATTCCAAGATCAGACAAGACAAGCGCAATACGATGTTGTTTTGCGCTCCAAATCAATCCGTTTCTCAATACTTCATTGAATAACGTTAGTAATATAAACGCATTGTACAGCAATATGCATTCCATTGTAGGGCATTGTTATTGGCAAAATTTGTTAACCACCCAGCAAGGACTGTTCCAATTTGACAACAACTGATGAGGATTTATAAAATTATCGTATTTCTGCTGGAACATAAGTAAAAAGGCAATCTTAATGCTATTGTAGTATGTTATTTGTGATTCTAAGCTAATAAAGTTGCATTCCATTGTAGTGCATTGTTATTGGCGAAATTGTTAATCGCCCAGCAAGGATTGTTTCAATTTGACAACAACTTATGAGGATTATATGAAATCATCGTATTTCTGCTGGAACGTAAGTAAAAAAGCAATCTCAATGCTATTGTAGTATGTTATTTTTGCTTTTAAGCTAATAAAGTTGAAATTTCGTTTTGTTTACCAAATACAATGAATTTTTGGTAGAATATCTCTTGCAAGACATAGTTCATGAAATATATTTGCAAATAGCTCGAACGATATGACTGCTATTTGAGCATTGATAGTTTCGCAATGCTTTGTAAATTAGAACAAATAAATACCAATAAAATTACATCAAGTTATTATAATGAATAAAGGTTTGATCCCAATATTTGTCAGTTCAAACCGAGAATATTCCAAAGCGAATTAACTGTAACAATTTAACAATTACGATTTCAACATACATGATCTCACTGGTACAAGTAGACTCGGAAAGAAATTAATGAACTGTACACGATTTGCGGTGTATGAACTACAGCGAATTACCGCTGAGGGCATCAAATTCGCACCACTAATCAATTTTCAGAGTGGTTCTATTAAAATAAAACTTCTGGTGTTTTATATTAAATATTCCAAGATCAGACAAGACAAGCGCAATACGATGTTATTTTGAGCTCAAAATCAATGAGTTTCTCAATACTTCATTGAATAACTTTAGTAATAGAAACGTTCTGTACAACAATATGCATTCCATTGAAGTGCATTCTTATTGGCGAAGTTGTTGATCACCGAGCAACGATTCCTTCAACTTGACAACAACTTACGAGGATTATATGAAATAATCGTATTTCTGCTGGAACGTACGTAAAGAAGCAATCTTAATGCTATTGTAGTATATTATTTGTGCTTTTAAGCTAATAAATTTGAAATTGCGTTTTGTTTATCTAATGCAATGAATTTTTTGGTAAAATAGAACTCTTGTAAGACATAGTTCATTAAATATCTTTGGAAATAACTAGAACGATATGACTGCTAGTGGAGCATTAATAGTTTTTCAATGCTTTGTAGATTAGAACACATAAATACCAATGCAAGAACATCAAGTGTTTGTAATGATCTAAGCTATGTTCCTAATGTTTGCCAGTTCCAACGGAGAATGTTCCAAAGCGAATTACTGTAACAATTTAACAAATACGATTTCAACATACATGATCTCAGTGATACAAGTAGACTCGGAAAGAAATGAATGAACTGTACACGATTTGCTGTGGATGTACTACAGCGAATTACAGTTGAGAGCATCAAATTCTCAGCACTAAACAATTTTCAGAGTGGTGCTATTAAAATTAAACTTCTGGTGTTTTATGTTAAATATTCCAAGATCAGACAATACGAGCACAATACGATGCAGTTTTTAGCTCCAAACCAATCAATTTCTCAATACTTCATTGAATAACTTTAGTAATAGAAACATATTGTACAACAATATGCATTCCTTTGTAGTGCATTGTTATTGGCAAAATTGTTAATCACCCAGCAACGAATGTTTCAATTTGACAAACATTTATGAGGATTATATGAAATTATCGTATTTCGGCTGGAACGTAAGTAAAAAAGCAATCTTAATGCTATTGTAGTATGATATTTGTGCTTTCAAGCTAATAAAGTTGAAATTGCGTTTTGTTTACCTAATACAATGAATTTTTTTTTTAGTCGAACTCTTGTAAGACATAGTTCATGAAATATCTTTGCAAATAATTCGAACCATATGACTGCTAGCTGAGCATTAATAGTTGCGCAAAGCTTTGTATATTAGAACACATAAATACCAATACAAGAACATCAAGTTATTATAATGATGTAATCTATGATCCTAATGCTTGTCAGTTCAAACCGAGAATGTTCTAAAGCGAATTAACTGTAACAATTTAGCAAATAAGATTTCAACATACATGATCTTACTGGTACAACTAGACTCGGAAAAAAATGAATAAACTGTACACGACTTGCTGTGAAAAAACTACAGCGAATTACGGTTGAGAGCATCAAATTCGCAGCACTAATTACTTTTCAGAGTGGTGCTATAAAGAAGAAACTTGTGATGTTTTATGTTAAATATTCCAAGATCAGACAATACGAGCACAATACGATGCAGTTTTTAGCTCCAAACCAATCAATTTCTCAATACTTCATTGAATAAAGTTACTAATATAAATGCATTGTACAACATTCTCCATTCCATTGTATGGCCTTGTTATTGGCGAAATTATTAATCACCCACCAATGATTGTTTATATTTGACAACAACTTATGTGGATTATATAAAATTTTCGTATTTCTGCTGGAACGTAAGTAAAGAAGCAATCTTAATGCTACTCTAGTATGTTATTTTTGCTTTTAAGCTAATAAAGTTCCAATTGCGTTTTGTTTACCAAATACAATGAATTTTTGGTAAAATGGAACTCTTGTAAGACATAGTTCATGAGATTCCTTTGCAAATAACTCGAACGATATCAATCCTAGTTGAGCGTTAATAGTTTCGTAATCCTTTGTAGATTAAAACAGATAAGTACCAATGCAAGAACATCAAGTGATTATAATGATGTAATCTATGTTCTTAATGCTTGTCAGTTCAAACCGACAATGTTCCAAAGCGAATTAAGTGTAACAATTTAGCAAATAAGATTTCAACATACATTATCTTACTGGTACAACTAGACTCGGAAAGAAATGAATGAACTGTACACGATTTGCGGTGAATGCACTACAGCGAATTACCGTTGAGAGCATCAAATTCGCAGCACTAATCACTTTTCAGAGTGGTGCTATTAAAAAGAAACTTGTAATATTTTATGTTAATTATCCCAAGATCAGACAAGACGAGCACAATACGATGCCGTTTTGAGCTCCAAATCAATCAGTTTCTCAATACCTCATTGAATAACTTTAGTAATATAAACGCATTGTACAACAATATGCATTCCATTGAAGTGCATTCTTGTTGGCGAAATTGTTAACCACTCACCAACGATTCTTTCAATTTGACAACAACTTATGAGGATTATATAAAATTATCGTATTTCTGCTGAAAGGTAAGTAAAAAGCAATCTTAATGCTATTGTAGTATATTATTTGTGCTTTTAAGATAATAAAGTTCAAATTGCGTTTTGTTTACCAAATACAATGAATTTTTGGTAAAATACAACTCTTGTAAGACTTAGTTCATGAAATATCTTTGCAAATAACTCGAACATTATGACTGCTATTTGAGCATTAATAGTTTCGCAATGCTTTGTAGATTAGAACACATAAATACCAATACAAGAGCATCAAGTGATTATAATGATCTAAGCTATGTTCCTAATGCTTGTCAGTTCAAACCGACAATGTTCCAAAGCGAATTACTGTAACAATTTAACAAATACAATCTCAACATACATGATCTCACTGGTACAACTAGACTCGGAAAGAAATGAATAAACTGTACACGCTTTGCGGTGAATGTACTGCGAATTACCGTTGAGAGCATCAAATTCGCAGCACTAATCAACTTTCAGAGTTGTTCCAATAAAACGAAACTTCTGGTGTTTTATGATAAATATTCCGAGATCAGACAATACAAGCACAATACGATGCAGTTTTTAGCTCCAAACCAATCAGTTTCTCAATACTTCATTGAATAACTTTAGTAATATAAACGCATTGTACAACAATATGCATTCCATTGTAGTTCATTGTTATTGGCGAAATTATTAATCAACCAGCAACGATTCCTTCAACAACAACTTATGAGTATTATATGAAATTATCATATTTCTGCTGGAACGTAAGTAATAAAGCAATCTAAATGCTATTGTAGTATATTATTTGTGCTTTTAAGATAATAAAGTTGAAATTGCGTTTTGTTTACCAAATACAATGAATTTTTGGTATAATAGAACTCTTGTAAGACATAGCTCATGAAATATCTTTGCAAATAACTCGAACGATATGACTGATAGTTGAGCAATTCAATTCAATTCAATTCAATTCGTTTATTTAGTATTAGAGCAGTACAGGCTGCTATCTACATCGTCAAAAATATTAACAATACATGATGCTACATACACAAAACAGGTTTTCGTGCTACATATTTCAATTTTTATATTTAGTGGAGTTGGAATATTAATTTAATTACAATGGATTGCAATTAGGCCCACTACACTAATCCATCCTATTGAAAAAGACACAAACATACATAAGAGATTTAAATAAAATCCAACACAACAATAGTAATAACATTTGTACTCGATGTCACAGATCATACTACATTATGACAATGTTTCTAAAACCCTGGTACAAACTTTTAAACTCAAATGAATTCAATTATCCAATAGAAAAGCAGTACTTTCTGCTCTCTACGTCGTCAAAAACGTTAAAAATAGTAAAAAAATCATTAATACACAAAACAGGCTAGCGTACTACATTTATTTATTTATTTATTAAAATACGTCACAGTACCTCAGAAAAGATGCATAAAACACATTCAGAATAAAACAATATAAACAAAATTAAGTTTTTAAGAAAACAATGTAATGATGAAACCTTATTATAACGAAGTCTATGACGATAAATACATCGTAAAGGTTAAAATTGAGTACTTTCTAAGACAAAAGAATATACAATGATATAGAAAAGCTTCCAATAGTTACAGATTAGTTAAAGGTTAACATGTAATTAAAAATTTCAGCACATGAGTATCCCTCGTTTTTTTATCAGTAAAGCTTTTACTTCCTGTTTAAATTTTTTGATAGGTAGTTCCTTGATTTTATCAGCCAACAAATTATAAAACTGAATGCCCTGATACATATATGAATTTTGTAATTTATTTAACCTAGTTTTCAAGGGTACCAAAAGATCCTTGTTCCTGGTTTCGTAAGAATGAACTTCAGCTCCAATCTTGAAGCTATCCTTATGAGTTCTGATATATGTAACACAATAATACACAAACAGTCCAGGGACCGTTAGAATATTTAAATTTCTAAAAAATCCCCTACACGATTTCCAGCTTGGAAATCAAAGTATTGTTCTGAGGGCCTTTTTTTGCCACTTAAAAACTATCTTCCATCCAGCCGAATGACCCCACATTAAAATTCCATAATTAATGTGACTTTGAACAAGAGCATGATAAGCCATATGGAAATACCTAGGAGATAGACTCTTACGCAATCTACGTAGCATGTAGATGCTTCTAGTCAACTTTCCTATGAGATAGTCAATATGTACCGTCCAGGTAAGAGAGCTGTCTATATATATACCCAATAATTTAATGTAATTGTGCTTGTTATACTTGGTAATACTGTTGTTTAAGGAAAATAATATATTTTCTGTTTTGTCATGATTAATTTTCAGATCATTCTCCTCAAACCAATTAATCATATTACCCAACTCCATTTCTTTACTTATAATTAATGTATCAAGATTTTTATGACCCATAATCATGGTTGTATCTTCAGCATATAGTATTGGCTCAGCCTTCATCACATTTGGGAGATCATTTAAGAATATAATAAACAAAAGAGGTCCAATAATGGAATCCTGAGGGACTCCTCTATTAACTACCCTATAATCTGATAGTTTACCATTTACTCTAACCTGTTGTTTGCGATCCAGTAAGTAGGTTTTAATAAGGTTCAAATTCTTACTGGTTATACCATAACATTTGAGTTTTTCGATCAACAAGGGATGTGAGACAGAGTCAAAAGCTTTGCTCAGATCCAGCAGAGTGACAGACGTTATTTGTTTACTTTCAAAGTTATTTAGGATCTCCCTAACCACCCTTTCTACAGCATCGATTGTACTAGATCCAGTGCGGGAACCATACTGACAGGGGTTTAAAATGTTGTGCAATTCAAAATAGTCGCGCAATTGATTGGCGATTATGACTTCAAACACCTTAGAGAATATTGTGACCAGGGTAATAGGGCGGTAGTTAGCAGGTGACAACTTATCGCCTTTTTTATAGATTGGAATTACAATTGATTTCTTCAATATTTCCGGGAATTCACCAATCCTCCTGGATTTATTCATTAATTTACATAAATATGGGGCAATTATATCCACAATATGCTTCAAAAGATAGGCTGATAGACCAAATACATCCTCAGAATAGCTGTTCTTTAGAGCCTTTGTGGCCAAAATAATGCAAGCAGGAGATATTACCTGGAAATTAAATTCATTTTGAGACGACGAATCGGTGATAGAATGGCGCCTGTTGATAGGAGTCACATTCTTAATGGTGTCTATACCAGTGCGAATACTGGAACCCACTGCGTTAACATAGTAATCGTTGAGCTCATTAGGCGATATATCAATAATGTTTCTTTCACCCTTTTGTCCAGTTTCCTGATTGATTATTGACCATGCCGCAGAATTTATTTGCTTAGATTTCATTATTATTTTGTCATTGTGCATTATTTTTGCCTTAGCAATTTCCCTTCTATAAACAGACTTGAGTGCTTTATACCTCACAGGACCTTCCTTATTTCCCAACTTCATTTGTATGTGCCAATAAAAAAGCATTTTTTAAATTTTAATTAGTGTCTCGTTTTTCCAAGGACAGATTTTATAAGTTTTTTTATCACGAGTATATTTTTTACCGCTGGGCAATAAGTTTGAATACCCATCTGGATCACCTCTATAAAGGCATCCCAAGCTTCGTTCATGTCATCATGTGAGTTTAGCAAAGTTACAAAATCGACTGAATCTAAATAATTTCTAAGATTAAGGATATTTTCGATTTGCAATCTTCTAGTACTTTTCATTGTGATTATGTCCTTAGTAACATTATATTTAGATTTAGGGGCGTATACAACCCAAAGTGGGAGATGATCGGCAGGGCCGGGAGCAATGGTACCACAATGTATGTAGGTGGTATCTTTTGAGATAATCAAGTTATCCAAACAAGCATTTTTACGTGTAGGAAGATTATTTCTATAATACCAGTTTAAAGAATTAAGTACCTCTAAAAATCTCTTAATATTCGTGGTTTGCCCCTTAATTATATCAATGTTGATATCACCGACGATAATCATCTCGTGGTCAGAATAACATGAAATAATGTTAAATAAATCCTCAAATTTATCGAGGAAAATATCAATGTTTGAATCAGGGGTACGATATATTACAAATAAAATCAATTTAATGCATTTGAAGCGAATGCCAGTAATTTCAAAATCTTTTGAGATACTTAATCTAGACAAATCAATGTTATCAATAATAAATTCTAAATCATGTCTTATATAAATAGCTACCCCACCATATTTACCATCCAATCTACAATAATAGTTAGTCAATTTATAATTAACTGGAATATACCTATCCATCTCAGTGGAACTCAACCAATGTTCGTTTATGGCTAAAATCTGAACTGGGAATTCCTCTAGAAGTAACTCAAGTTCACCCAGCTTATTCCTAATTGATTGTATATTCAATTGCAGTATAGTCACAATATTTTTTTATAAGCATTGTTCCATAAGATTACATTTTATACCTCTCAAGTGTAAAATACAATGCTCTGTCTTAATTGGAGGATTTATTACAATATTGGATTCTTGAATCTGCAGTTTCTGTTCTGCATATTCCGTCCTCAGTTTCCCTGTTTTTTCCAATTTAATGGTATTACATTCTTACCAGTATTATTTAGACTAGGCAGTATTTGTCGAATTTCAGTGAGCAATTGTTCACATACAAAGGTTTTACCCAAGTTGTTTAAGTGCATGCCCTGTCTTGTATGAAATCTTTTACCTATACCCTCAATATCAATTACATATAGGCATTTGAATCTCTTCCTTAAATCTTTAATTTTTTTATTTACCATTGATATTTCCTTATTGAGGACAGACCACTTTGATAAGTCATAACGAGAT
This sequence comes from Lepisma saccharinum, assembly GCA_022664845.1. NCBI lineage: Eukaryota > Metazoa > Arthropoda > Insecta > Zygentoma > Lepismatidae > Lepisma > Lepisma saccharinum. The sequence continues at coordinate 734 of JAGDQP010050422.1, read as the reverse complement.
GAAATAGTGTATAAAATTATAATATCGTGAATGTGATGAGCCAGGTAGCTCTTTAATGATCTCAGGAAGGATATTGTATCATTATTGAAGATATCATTGGCACCAACCATTAATACCTTTATTTCCACCATATTTGCAGAGACACTTATGGGTTTATTTACCAGAGAGTTTATACCTAGTATCTCCTTAGACTTTGCATTGGGTTTAACAAACCCTAAAGCATTGTATTGACTTAACTTCCTGATGTTTTGCGATAATCCTCTACCATGACTATCAGCTAATATATTCAACAGAACTTCTTTACTTGGCAGTGGATCAGCGCAATTTTTCTTTGGCAAACCTTCTTGATTGGTACATCTTTTAGTTTTGTGATGTTTTTCAAAATCCTTTACAACTTTCATATTGGTCTTTTCTTTTATAAAAATTTCAAATTCTTTCATCTTATTCATTATACCATCAATATTGGTTTGTAAGTTACCTATTACCTCATTATTTACTTCAGTATAACCTTTGTGCGTGTTTGCTTCTTTTAAGAATCTTTCTTCAATTTGAGCGATATCCTTGATTATATCATTTATACTTTTCTCCAGGTTCTCACATTTTACAGACAAACCTTGCACTTGAATACTCTGACCTACTGGATCAGTCTGAGTACATTGGACCATACTACACTGACTACATTCAACTATTTTTAACTCTATTTGGGTAGCTTTGTCAACTTTATTATAAGGCAA